>CANUEY010199475.1:0-19692 GCA_948099555.1 Croton setiger
CGGAAAAGTTAAACTTTCCCTTCTAACCTTCAGACTTGTCTAGGATGATAAAAAAATAAATATCTAATTATTTAATAAAATCTTAATTGAAATAATAGATAATTGCTATAGTGATAAAAGGTGAATGGTTGTGTTTTACACAATAAGATATTATCACGTCAATTTAATACAATAAAAGTGTTCTAGTGTAGTTGGTTAACATGTAGTCTAAAATGTTAAAAATCTTAAGTTTAAACTCCAATTTGGTTGTTTTTTATTTTTATAGTGAGTGGGGCCCATATGTTTGATTTAATAATTAGAATGGACGAAAGAACCTGAGAGTCTATTATTTCAAAAGTTAGGGACCCGTTGACACAATTTCTAAAATAGAAAGACTTACGAGTCTATTAAGCCAAATCTCAAGAACCCAATCGTAATTACCCCGGATATAATAGAATGTAGAGATTTTACGGATTATATATATATATATATATATATATGCATATTCATTTTTTATCAGGTGTAAAATCAATATAAATATCGAAGTACAAAATTTATTTATTTATTTATTTATTTTTATATCAATTTCATTTAAATCTTGTATCATACAAAATTTGGTTTAAATTTCGTATAATGTTTAACTACTGGAGCATGAGCAAATGTCACTACCAAATTGAAAGTCGTAAGCGAAGAGAGATAGGGGTGTGCAAGACAAAACCAAACTGAATCAATTATTGATTAACTAGTTAGTTCGAATAGGTTCATAGTTTGAAAAATGGTGGAACCGATGGGTTCCTCAATTATTCGTTTCTTTCTTCCTCTCAATCTCTCACTCTTAATCATCGTTCTCACCACTACCACCCAACCATCCTTCGAACGATCCATGCCACCTTGAAAGGTCTTCCAAAAATTTGATGGAAGTATTAAATAACAGAAATCTCCGCATCAAATAACTAAAACTAGCTCACCTGGGTAACGTGACACATCAACTAAACAATCCAATTCCAGCTCTGGATTTTTTTTTTCCAATTCTCTTCTTTCGGATTTCCATCTTTATTTCTCAGATTGCTCGCTCGGCAATTAAGGTTGGGAATATATAAAGCTTGGGTTTTGTATTTAGGGATGGGAGGGGAACACCAAACTTGTTAAATGGCCATTAAGGTAGTAACTTAATGGATATAGAAGCATAAATCATTACCCGTCATTGTTATGAAATAATTGTGGAATTGAGTATGAAATAGTTCTCTGCAAAACATAGCCTGCAACCATTAAAATATATAAAAAAAATTAAGTATTTTGGAAAATTTTTTATCAGAAATTTGTTTTTATGTTGAGAATAAATTTTGGTTTTAAAAGATCCATTTGATTCTGCATATAATTTTCTTTTAATGATATCCTTGTGTTTGATTATTACCGGAATTGTACTGTTGATTTTGAGAATAAACATCGGAAGCTTGGGTTCTGTGTTTGATTGTTACTGAAAGATGCTTCCCAATTCTCTTCGGTTTTTAAGTATGTACCAAATATGTACCAACCGATAAGAATAAGTTCAAATCAGTTTGGTTTGGTCACGTTTCAATTAAACCGGTATAAATAAACAGTCCGTAGCTTTTAAGCGCCAAATACGCGAACATGAACATTATTTGGCGCGTAAATGAATAGAACGAAAGAAAACAGCGGACCCACTTCTAGTGTTTCTTGTAAATAAAATAATACTAATTAATATTTCAATGATCAAACATCTGTCTCTCTTGGTGCTTTCATTTATTATTATTTCTTTATTGAGGGATGATCCGCGATTTTATAAAATTTATAATTTTCTTTTATCCAACATTACCGTTCTTGTCTTTAAAGCATCTACTTCTTTGAATTATTTCATTAAGGGAGAATTACGGTTCGATCACTGAGTTTTATACTCATACACAATTAGATACCTGACATTTGACAAATATACATAGAGATTCATGAATTTTTTATCCATTACACTATGAGGTTCTTCTTTGAAATTTTCTGTTATTTTAGTCAGAAAATTAACAATTTACATCATATTTAATTAATTCTAATAATGTAAATATAATGCATATTTTTAAAAGTTTATAAACTTAACTTATAATTAATTCAATTAAATAAATAAAAATAATTTTATATTCAATATTTTCAAAAAAATATTATATTTTTATTGCAATTTAAATATTTAAAAAATGTTAATTCGTTTTTTTTTTAAGAACATCAATTATTAATTGCATCAATTAATCACAAGACAAATGCCAAACTGTTTAGAACAAAGCCGAGAAATAAAAACTTTTGTTATAAAGTGAAAAAGAGTTAAAATCTTAGATAGATTACCACTAAGCTAATACTTTTATCTTTTTCTCTCTCATTTTTAGCAGATTTGTGATCATTTCTTTTTTGCCGTGGATCAGTATTAGGCATAGAACAACTATTGTAATGGGAATAGGTTGGTTAGCAAAACCGCAAAACAAGTTAATGTGGCTAATACAATATAAAGTGTTTAAGTTACTCGCTTCATGCTTTAATTGACAGTTAGGCGAAACTTTTGATTGAGAACGAAGCAAGAGCTTTTCATTGACAGCGAAGCTAGAGTCATGGAATAGGAAGAAAACGATCGCAGATCTGAAAAATAAGAGAAGAAACAAATATATATATATATGTGTGTGTGTAAAATAAGAGAAGAAACAAATATATATATATGTGTGATTTTGAACAAAATAAACATAATTAGGACTAAAATGTATTTTCTTTGTAAATTGGAGAATTAAAATGAAATTTGATTATTATTATTTTTTTTAAAAGAGGACTTATTGTAATTTTTTCTACTAAACTAATAGAACAATTGAAGAAAATTTTACAAAAGGACTATAATATAACGGAGCAAAAATTTAAGGGACGACGTTATATATTTGCAAAACTTAGGGACCACTGTCGTATATTAGTACAAATCAGGAAGCTGATTGTAATTCTTCTTTCTTTAAAGCATCCATTTCTTCTAATTATATTAATATATAATAATCATTACGAAAATGCTTCATTATTATAGTTTCTTCATGCTATTCTAAATTTATCAACAACCGGGATGAAGAACCCAAAATCCGATTTTAGATCGTTTAGAGTTTACATTATCAGTTTTTCCCATTTTCTTCTCGTTTATTTTAAAGTTTTTTGTGTCTAAATAAATTGCTTGTTTTCAAATGATTTTGACCTTTTTAAAATTTATATCCGTTTGACTCTGATTATTATTTTTCAATGTGTCGGCTTGTCCCTTTCTTTACTCGTTTTATATTCAAGATTTGGAAGAGATTTAGGAATAGTTTAATTTTGTAAAACATAATTAAGATTTTTGTTTTAGAAAGGAAGTGATTTTTGTTTAAAATTCTGTATGGCCTGAGAAAATTCCCAGTTATGGGTATTCAGTAGAAGAAGTGATTTCTTTCTTGATTTGAAGATCTCCTAAGAAAGGTTAGTTTTTTCCTTTGATTCTTTCCTTGATTGTTTGATTATTTTCTGGGCTTGTTTGGATTTATATTTGTATTATTAGTAATTGTATGAAGGATGGGTTTCAATTATTTGGTTGGGATTTGATTTTTGCGTGTGCTTTCGTCAAAGTGGGTAAATTTTTTGTTCTGTAGCGGAAAAATTGATTGTATTATGTTCTTTTATATTGGGTTCAAAATCATTTTGTGTTGTTTTTCTTCTTGTGCAATGAAGCCATAGACTACTGCTATGATTGTTGTTTGTTGTTATTTGAACTTTGATGATATTATTTGATTGTATTATGACAATTAATAGTGTTTTGTTTTCTTTTTCTCCAATATTTGGAATTGAAAATTATTGTAATCTATTATGAATATCAAATAGTACTGATGAATTATGAGGGCCATACTCGCTTTACACTTGTTTCAATGTTGTTCTAATTATTGCTTACCGAAAGATATTCCATTAATTATTTTGTTCTGCATGTTTGATTACCTCTAACTTTACTGCTTTTGCTTAGTATTTATGGGATTTATAGAAACTGCTTTTTGTATTCAGATTTGATTCACTTGCAATTTCTTTTTTTTCAATGCCTCTTTTTGTTTTTTAATTTCTTCAGTTTTTAAGATATGTCAGGTCGCCAAGCTAATTCTTTTTTCTCTTATTCAAAAGCAAAAGAGAACTTCAAGAAAAACAAAGAAACATTGTTTAGGTTGATTAGGAAAACAAAAAGAAATGGAGATTGTTTTGTTTGGCTCAGATTTTCAGGCTTATTCCCTCTCTCTTCAATGTTTATTTTAAAGTTAGGCCATGATGTCTCACAAATGATTGTGTTAGAGTTAAATCTTGGTTTATATGTCATTTCCACTGTTATAATAATTATTATGGTTGTTGTTTTACTTATTAAACTCTTTTCGGTAAATGTCTGTTTTAATTTAATTTTCTGCTGCTTTCATTCTTTGGCATATTTGTTGGAAAATTGGAGATTCATTTCCAGGAATGCAGGAAGGGCTGCTGCATTCCTTGGAATTCTTTTAAATTTGATTCTCAAAGTTAGTTCAATTATTTCTGGCTTTGCGGTGATCTTCAACTTAACTTTTTCATCCAGTGGAAGGAATAGTCTTTGTGAATTGAGTTAGTATATATAAATAAATTCATTCTTCAAATATTAGTTTCTTTGCTTTGATGCAGGTACACCATCATATTTTCAAATGAGCGCTTGAATTATCAGAGCATTTTGCTGAAGTAGCTTGAAAAATGTCTGCGAAAAGAGGATCTAAACAGCATGTCCCTAGTGTTATGGCAAGATTAATGGGATTTGAAGAAATTCAATCTCCGCAGCCTGTTCAAAAGAAACCAAGAGTATTTTCTGAGGATTATCTACATAGAATTGCTTCTATTGGTGCTAGAGAAAAATGCTCTGATTCAATTTGGTTGAGGGTTGAAGAGACATATGAATGTAAAAATATCTTTCAAGTATTAGAAAGTTTAAGACGAAACAAACACCATAGCTTGCGATATCGAAAGAGACAAATTCATTTCAAGTCCATGACTGAACCCAAAGAATCAAAACCTGTCCTGGGGGATAAGAAAGTTCGAACTGATGCATCAACAGTTAATCATTCTAAGACACACAAGCAAGGGTACGTCCGGAAAATGAATTTGGACTCTACCAATAAACCCAGTGAGCCAAGCAATCTTGATACTAGCTCGAAGGCCTTCTTATTATTGTCTTCATGTGCTTATGAATTCAGAGATGGTAAATTTCGGAGGGTTGATGAACGAGGGGATGTTGACCAATGTAAGCGAGCAAGCGTCCCAACTACTGATGCTGTTCCTTTGAAACCAAAACTTGGAGAGGCAGATGGTGCTGTGGGACACTTGGAAGAGAAGAAGATTATGCGAAGTGGACTAAGACCTGTTCGGCGGTCAAGATTTTTGAGAGAAACTAGTAGAAAAACAGAGCATGTTATTGGTAGCCTGCCTATTAATGAACCAATGTCTGAAAATAGTGGTAATGGTTTCATTGCAAAAGATTCTGAGTCAAGTGCACCTTCCTCACCTGTTTTATCTTGTAAGAAGAATCAGTTTTATAGTTTACATGGGTCATATGCAACCATGGAAACCAAGAAGCAAATCTATGAAAAATGGAAGACAGCCAGAATGTTCCAACAAGCTGAACTGGTTAATATGAGCAATCCTGACAAGCACAAGCAATTCATTCCTGAAAATGCAAATCTGAAATTGTGTGTTCCTTCAGGCATCAACAGTGGCAGAGAATCTATAAAAAGCAGATCCCTTCTTCCTTTCTTTAACACAGTTGCCAGCCCAAATACCAGGACTAGCCATGCATCTCTTGAAAATGGTCAAAATAAGCTAGAGGAACAAGATTTTTACCAGGATTCAGAAAGCTACAATAATGAAGGCCGGGAAGAGGATATGTTTGACCATGACTTTGTTGTTCCCAAATCATCAAGGATAAGGGCTTTCTCTATTAGCATGAAGCTTGATGAGGAGAATGAGATTTTGAAGATGTTCCCTTCAAATCATGAGCGGCAATTAGAAGTACACAATTGCATTTCATCGGGACATCAGAAAGATTCTTCTTATCATATCAATGACTCTTCAATTCAACAGGTTTGCTGCATCTTGCTCATCAAATACATTGGTATAATGAAACAGTAATTTCTGTAACCATGATGAGAAAACTGTCCCTTCATTTTTTATTTTTCTATCACCATTACAACTAACTGCTCACTTGTTTAGTATTGCTGCTGCTGCTTTTTGTTATGTTCATTTAACTTCTGCCAATGGAAAACCGCATGAGCATGGGCTCAGGCTATGTGTTTTCTTGTGTAAACTAAAGCAAACCCTAAGTTACACCCAGACTGGTTAATCTGACTAGGGAAATCCTATAGGATTCCATGAAAAAAAAAATTTCACCTAGACCTTAGATGGAAACAGATGTCCATGTAAAACATCTATGATGTTTAAATTTATAAAATTTGCACAATATGCTATAATAACAAGGTCACCTTCTGGTGAAAATGTGTCTTCTTGTCTGCTTTTATGGCTAATGTGTCTCAGATATATTACATGCCAATTGTGATATATGCAAGAAGTTTACCTGGGGCAATTATTGTTTTAAAAATGATCAGTATTGATGGAATAAAAGATTCAAGTCCTTATGTGTTTTGTGGAGGCATACAGAGAATGTGTTTTAATCATGACAATTACAAATTGATCATCTATATGATATAGTTGGTTCATCTCTAATCTTCTTATACTTTTGCTCAAACTCTTGAGTGTTTACTACATACATAGTGAACTACAGCTAGAAGTTTAGAGATGACTGTTTTGTTGTTTAAAGATATATTGGAAAGCTATTTTGTCTTTGGTTATAGTGGAAGGATATTATAGGTCTGTGATTCACCATCGTACAATTAAGATTTAGAGAAAAGGCAAAGCTTGTTCTTGTTGCTTCAATGGAATCATTGTTTTAAACTCTCAATCTCTCGTCCTTATCTAGAGTGGTTACTTGATATTGCAGGAAAATGAAATCTTTGAAGAAGATTCTGTTGCATCACAATTCTCTGGCACACCAGAATCGCCAATTAGCTTTGAGGAGGGTTATCAACAAAGTCCGAATTCAGTGCTGGACTCACTATACAAGAAAGAGATGCCCTCTAGATCTGGCTGTTTTAAGAGTGCCAATACTTACTTAAATGGTTGGCAAATTACTGCTGCTTCTAAGCATTATGTACATTCATTTTCTAGCTTTTGCACACCCCCAATCTAGACACCGACGTTAAAACCTTTTTCCTTTTTCCTTCTCTGGTTTACTTTTGTTAACATTTTTAATATTTTCGTAGGGTTAAGTATGCAACTTGAACTTCTGAAATCAGAAACTACGAACTCATACTCTGAAGGATCTAGCATCATAGTATCTAGTGACGATGATGCTGGGGAAGGATCTGTAAGTGATATTGAAGAAAATGAAGATCCATTTCATTCATTCAAAGTGGAAGAGAGTAGGGATTTCTCCTATCTGGTTGATATATTAACCGAGTCAGGTATTAAAAATAAAAGCCTGCATTTCCAAGAATCCCCAATCAGTTATTCCATCTTTGAGACCTTGGAGAAAAAATTTGGCGACCAATTATCTTGGAAGAGATCAGAAAGAAGGCTTCTATTTGATCGCATAAATTCCGGGCTTATGGAGCTTTTTCGGACATCCATTGGCGTGCTTACAGGGACAAAGCCGGTGGCAAGAAGGTTTAGCTTCAGTAATGAGCAGAAAGCTATTGATGACGAGATATGGATGTTCCTAAACACACAGGAAAAGGAAGCAAGCAAGGAGTCTGAGAAGTTTCTGGGAAAAGATGATGGATGGATGGAATTAGGAGAGGATATTGAAAATATCAGTACAGAAATAGAGAATTCTTTGATTGAGGAACTGGTAGCAGATGTTTGCATGGAGATGATCAATTAGATGGTAAATGCTTTTTCTTTTTTTATTCTGATATATGTTATCAGATCCACTTTAGATAGAGGGAGATTTTTGTATCAGAAAAAAAAAATAAAAACAAAAGATGAGAGAGTTAGTAGGATATTGTTTATTTTAGTCAAGCTTGTTTGATAATGATTTTTTGAACCAAAAGATACAGATAAATATGTATAGGAAATTTTGATCTGATGAGTGAGATTTGAAGCTGTTAGTGAGACAAATATTCATTTTGTAGTAATGGAAGCTAAAGAAAATGTCTGGTTTTGCATTATGGATTTTGTTTAGTTGAGCTAAACCTTATTATGTTCGTTCCCAACCAAAACACTGAAAATAATAGTAGTACCAACTCCATTTTATCAACTCCTATTTCTCTCTCCCCCCCAACTACTATGGTATATATGTGTGTATATACTATATTCCTTAAACATCAAACCAGAAGGGATAATCTTAAAACTTACAGTAAATCTCTACTCAATGGATACCCATTTCTTTCTTTCCTTTCAAAACAAGGCCTTGGTTTATTTCCTCTTCCTCACACTCACCATTGCATTGATCACCGCAACGGCTGAAACCCCTGAAGGGGATCAAGAGACAGTTCCAGTGGTGCCTCCTGTGGCTGCAGTGACAAATATTGCCTCAATACCCAATCCTGCTGATGGTCATACCTTAACATTTTTTATGCATGACATTCTTGGTGGGTCAAATCCTACAGCCAGAGCAGTAACTGGTGCAGTCTCCAATCCGGCAGTCAGTGGCCGGCTCCCGTTTGCCAAACCTAATGGCGCAGTGTTTCCAATTAACAATGGAGTCCCACAAAACAACAACAACAATGGTCTTATTAACAATAATAACTTACCATTCCTTACAGGGCTTAGTGGTGTGACATCAAATTTAGTAACAAATGGTAACAATAATAACCCATTCAACAATGCCTTCAATGTTCCAATTGTGAATGGAGATAAATTACCCTCTACTCTTCAACAATTGATGTTCGGAACAATAACGGTTATCGACGATGAGTTAACTGAAGGGCATGACCTGAGATCACCATTTTTGGGCAGGGCTCAGGGGTTTTATGTTGCTAGTTCTGTTGATGGTACAAGTCAAACTATGGCATTTACAACTTTGTTTCAAGCTGGTCATTATGAAGACAGTCTAACCTTTTTTGGAGTTCATCGGAGCACCGCGTCTGAATCTCAGCTTGCGATTATGGGTGGTACTGGCAAATATGTTAATGCTAATGGTTATGCTATTGTTAAGACTTTTACAGGTAATAATCAGAATCAGCAAGAGACTGATGGTGTTGAGACTTTGTTGGAATTTACTGTCTATGTTAGTTTTTAAAACTTGTTGATATTTTTCCTGTTGTAACATATGTGTGGTCAAGGAAGAACTGAAATTTGGGAGTTTGTTTGTTTGTTTATGAATCAATGTGTTTAATGAAAATTGAGAAATTATATTTAGAATTCCATAAAATTAAGGGATAATTTTATCATAAATATTTTCAAAGGCTTTTGGAAATTTATGCCCAAAACTCTCCACCAGGGGAGTAATATTTCCACAGGAGTTATGAGAAATACTACATAATCTCTCCACTATTTCACTAGTTGTGTAAGTGGAATTTAATGGTTGGGAAACTTCTATACAGTATCTTCATTATTCCCGCGAATCATGGATATCCTCTTATATCTCGCGAATCTCTCGAGGAAAAACACATAAAAAAGTATAAAGTGAAATTAGATATATGTAATTTACTTCTAATTGCAACTTAACTCCCGAAAAGTCCAGATATTTTCTTCAACTCAACATCATCATCATCATCATCTGTTCTGAAGCCACACAGTTAGCTTCCCTTTCAATTTTTTTGATTATTTAGGTTAATTCCCGAAACTAAGCTCTTGTATATATTTAACAAATACTAATTGTTTACTCAATGGATTCTTTTGAAACCAAATGGAAATTGATAACACTAGAAGTGGAAGTCTAGATTAATTTTTATATTTGGGCTCATTTCATAATTTCCCAAATCCAAATTCAGTGTTAACCTATCATCTCGTATAAAAATGGAAAAATTTTCTATATTTAACGTTTATAGCAGGGACGGAGGTAGACCGCGATTGGTGAGGCCTCGGGCACCCAGGCAGTCACGGAAGGCCTTTAAGTCCGACATTCTGCCGCTTGAACTCTGATTGGCCGTCCTTGTGCACACAGAAGACTAAGCGAAGATGAAAAAACAGAGGGTAGTTGAAGATGAAAGAGGATTTTGATGTTTTAAGTTTTTATTCTTTTTATTTTTATTTTTATGACCAAAAGGATGTCGTTTTGATATAAGTGCAAAAATAAATAATAAATCATAACATAATAGTAAAGCACAGAAGCGGGAGAGGGCAAAAGAAAAAGAAAAGAGCATCTGCATTGCAGCACCACACCACCACTGCAGAAGCACTAAGCTCCACCTTCTCCGACCGACCACCACTCCTGAATTGCCGCAGGATTTCAGTTGAGAGGTAAGTTTTATTTTTTTATTTTACATAAAAATTCTAGAGTTTTTATTTTGTGAAAATTTTGAGTATTTTACAATTGAATGCTAAAATACGATTTAATATTTAAAAGTGAAATCTCGAATTTTATGTATGCACATACTTAAGTTTTATTTTCGTAAGTAAATTGACACATCGCCTCCCTCTAAAGTAGTGTGTGAATTACACACACGCTTTCAAGGCTGAAAATGTAATTTTGAAATTTATTCGTATTTTTTCATAAAATCAAGTAATTTCTTTCCCTCTAGCCAACCGACGGATACTAATACAGCAGTCTAATAAAACCCAATTCTACTTGGAAACCAATTCAACCGATGAGATTAAGGGAAGAAAGAAGCGAAATAGAATGAACAAATGAAAAAAAAAAAAAATCTTGAATAGGAATACAATCGATTTCAACCCCAAAAGCTTAATGTTAGAGTAAGGGTAAATAGAGAGGCAACCAAAAAAAGAAAAAAGAAAAAACACAACATCAAACAGCTATTGCAATGAGAAGCCGAAAAAATATCCCAAGAAGCAACTAAAGATATGGAAATCCTTGGGTTTTGAAAAACAGAACAAAGCAGGATGTGTGGGTTGTGTGAAGACCGAGGGGAAAAACAAAAAGAAAAAACCAAATACAACTCTGATACACTTTAAGATCATTTGAGTTACAATACCATGTTAATTTTAGTGGGTTCTTTTATTATATTAATTAACCTCACTTTTTGAGATGTATTTAAGTGTTTATTAGTTGATTCCACCTTTTAATATGAATTTAAGCCAATTTTAGAATTTTCTACACATACTTTTTATCATTAGAATTAGGGTTACGAGATTGACATTATTGAACAGCTAAATTCACAAGGTTTTTATCTTTTTTATCATGTTTTCTGTCATAGTCGTGGCTAATTTCTTTTGTTCAGTTAAGGCTAAAATCAAGATAGAAATTTGATTTCGATTGTGAGACTATTGAACTTAATTGAATTTCTTAATCTATGTTACATTTATATTCTTACTTTCATAGCTATTCGATAAAATCAAATCCGTAATTGTTTGGTTAGATGGATACTCATAGGTTATTGTTAAGGAAGAATATAATCAGTTTTAAATGGATATTCTCAGTTTCTGTTAATCTGGATAGGGTTCTACTAGATTTTAATGCGATATATTTTCCCCATAAATCGCAAAAAAAATATAAATGTACCATACATTAAAAAAATCAATTTAGTTCAATAATCTCACAATCAAATCAAATTTCTACCTTAGTTTTAGCCTTAACTGAACAGAATGAATTAGCCACGCATGACTACGACAAAAAACATGAAGAAGATGAAAGGATTACGAAAATTAACTGCTTTACAATGTAATCCTGTAACCTTAGTTCAGGTGGCAAAAAGTGTGTATAGAAAACCCTAAAATTGACTTAAATACATCCCAAAAAGTAGGGTCAACCGACCCACTAAAATTGATAATAAATCAGCTGTTCCGATTTTAAACGAATAGAAATAATCCTCGAAACGTTGGGGGCCAACCAGCTTTTTAAAATAGATTGCTTATCTCGTTCTCCGCTTAGTCTCGCCCACGACTAAAAATCGGATTGTCTTGTTCTTTGCATCCCGAAAAATTCAGCAGTTTCAATTTTTCTTCAAAACACTTTAATTATGCTCATTTTCACTACATTCACGCCAAATCCAACTTTTTCTAGCACAAAACTAATAAATTAACTAAAACCACACTTTTAAATACAAATAACGCAAAAATCAACACAAATATAGTAATAAAAACAAGTTGGATTTACATGCTATCAATGTTTGAAGAGTAAAACATAAAATTCAAACACATAAGTCAAAAACAAAGACTGATAGGAGCTCCATTAAAACATAAACACTTTATTTCAAGAGATATTGATCATAAACTTATGAGCGAAGCACAAAACGGAATGAACGAAGATGAGCTGTGAACTTTCTGATAGAACTGACGGCAAGGAAGTTGACATAGCAAAGGAAATAAAAGAAGTAGCAGAGGTAGGCGAAAGCCAACCGTGTAAAATTTCATCTTGGTCCTTGATTTTATGAGAAAAATATGAATAAGTCCTGAAATTGCATTTTCAGCCCCCAAAGCACGCGTGTAATTCAAGTACTACTTTGGGGAAAGCAATGTGTTAATTTGCTTAAGGAAACAAAACTTGAAATGTCTATTTATGCAAGCGAAGTTAAGGTTTCATGTTAAATTGTGTTTTAGGCCGAATTTAATTCCTTGAGATTTTGTGAAATTTGAATGGCATTGCTGTATATAATATATTTGAACCTTTTGTAATTGATTTGCAAAATTGATTGCTATCATATTTTAAGTGTTTTGTGAATAATTTATTGATTGACATTGCTTGTATAAATTCAATTTTTTAGGATTTTGGAAAAGGAAAAATAATTTTATATGGTTTGGCTTGATATACGCTCAAGTCCTTATGATTTGAAAAAATAAATTTATAAATACGCTAAAAAAATAATTTTACTTAAGGAAACAAATGCATCTTCATTATAAGTTGAGAGAATGAAAATTTGACTATAAAAAAATAAAAAGAAATGAAAAGAAACTCATTGTCTGGTCGAACCAAACGAAGGCCATATTCTTGAAGCTCTCTATTTGGTGAAGTTAGTAGGATTTTCAGTCATTTTTAATTGGTGGCCAGTTTGTTATTTAAAGTTATTTGGGCTACCTTTTCTTTTCTTGTTTTTAGATATGTTAGTTTTTGTGTAGGAAGGGTTGGATTTGTTTGGTTCCAATCAAATGAGTTCTAACAATGATTTGACTCTGAATCTAAGTGAAAATAACATAAATGTCTCTAAAATTATAATTTGTTTTCAATTTTACTTTTCATTTCAAATTTTGGGTATTATGTTCTCATATTGAATGAATTATGTTATACCAATGAGGATAACATAATATACTAATTGTATATCTTATATACACACATAATATAATCCTACATCTAATATAATGATCCAAGTTTTCAATTTCGTATTTTAATATTAAAGTTAAAAAATATTAGGGTTAATTATAATTACTCCCTTTATTTTGCCGTATTAGACAAACTAACCCCTTAATTTTCAATATTATTTTTTTAGTCTATTTGTTTTGTTATTATTAGACATTTTATTCATTGTATTCTTCAAAACCGTAAAATCTGTGTAAATTTTCGAAAATGCCTCATTTAAAGAAACAAACCGAATTTTGCAACTCATCTTTAACTTCTAGCAAAAAAAATCAAAATTTTCTTACATTTTTTGCAATAAATTAAACAAATGTATATACTAGTTGAAGCTCTTGACGTGAGGATAAATAATTTGTTCTTAATTTCAACATCTAATTAGCAGAAAAGTCTCCATTACATGTTTAATCCTTGGCCGAAAGTATAAATAACAAAGTTCAGTTTGATCCTTTGAGCGAAGCATTTTTTAAAATTAATACTTTAAGGATGAAAGTAACAAACTGTCTGACTATAACAAAATATAGGGATTAAAAAATAAAATTAAAACATAAGGGATTAATTTATCTAATACACCAAAACAGAGTGGCTAAATTATATTTAATCCTTCAGATTTGGTAAAAAATTTGGGTATTATCTAAGGGTGACCACGATTCTAGAACCACCAACTACGGTTCTCGAACTGCAGTTCACGGTTTCAATTTTAGTGAAACCTTAACCAAATTGTCGATTAACAGTTCATTAGTGGTTCTGGAAGCAGAATGGTTCATGGTAAAGGTTACAGTTACGGTTCTTTATGGTTCTTTTAAGAACGATTTTTATTGTTCTCTGAGTGGTTAATAGTGATTTTACAATAGTGTTAACGCAGTTCTAAAACGGTTATGATATTGTTTTCACGTGATTTTAAAATGCAATTTTTTAGATTTGAAAAATTATAAGGTAATTAAAAAAAATTCTCACATTTAATTTCATACATATTACATTTTATATAATTGCAATTTATCGGTTTCTAATTTTGTTGGATGCTTGGTTATCATGTGTTTTCAAAAACTTTCATAGCCTCTTCCAATCTTGTATTTGTATGTCACCCATAATAGTTGCAAACTCCATTATAATCTTTTTCTCTTTTATACACTTTCTTGATTATTACTTCTGGAGTAGGATTTAAATCCAATTCTTCGTTTTCAAACTCCACTTGAAATTCCGAATTTAAAATTTTGTCTCATTTCCCAACAAAATAAGGATACTCCATTGTGGATGAATCTTGGGTTGATGGATTTGAAGAGGTGGCTTGAATTACTTTTTTTCTTTTGCTCTCTTTGAAGAACTAATAGTTTTTTAGCCATCTTCCATTGTTTTAGAAAATTAAAAATTGAGATTTAGGTGAGAGGATGGAAAAAGAAATTACAACTTGGAATTATTTAAGTGAGAGGATGAAAAAAAAATTTGAGGAACATAAATTAGAAAAAAAATTCAATAACTTTGAAAATTGATATTTAAGTGAGAGGGTGAAAAAAACAATTGAAAAAAGCAAATTATAATTGTGAGAAGAAGTAGGAGAGATTAAATGTGATTTGAAGAAATCAAATTATCTCCTATTTATAAATGTCTATAAATTTTGAAGTCCATAAAATACCTTTAAAACTAGCCATTTATGAATTTTTTTTTTTTTTATATTGGAAGGGGTATTTTTGTCAAAATTTGGACCAAATTAATGGATATTAACTGCTAGAACAATGTGGAATAACCAATTTCTAACTATGCAAAACCTCCGGTTCTAGCCATTAGAACTACCACTCCAACTGACATTTTAAAAAGTTTCAGAACCGCTTAGAACCGGCAGTGCTAATAGTTTTAACCGCTGGTTCCTACTCCTTAAAACGGTTATGGTTCGGTTTTGGCTGATTCAACCGCCAGTTACAACCGGTTAGGGTTTCAAAATGGTCACAATTCTAGATTTTAGAAACCAGAACAGAACTATATTACCACAGTTTTGGTTTTAGTTCTTCACGATTCCTATTTCAATTCCAATTCTTAATGGTTCCAAGCTGATGGTTGTAATGATTAGAACTAGTGTTTAGCCACTCCTAATATTGTCATTATTATAGGAAAGGCCGTCTTTTTTTTTTTTTTTTAAAAAAAAGGCCGTTTCAAATATTTAAATCCTCAATCAAGCCATTGCAATCACTTAAAAACGATATATTAAAAAGCGGAAGAGAACTACAAGTGGCCATGTATGATTCCTACTTAAGTAGTGAGAAGTGTTGAGTTCAATTTTTGGAATTCTCCTCTTTCGTTCCAACAAAAATTACAATAATTGTAATATCAGGATTAATAATGGAATAGGAGGAAATGTTTTGTTTAAAATTACCCTTACTCCTTTTAAATATTTATTATATTATATTTACTAAATTATTAGTATGTTCCAAAAATAATTTTATTCCTTTTAAATATTTATTAAATTACTACTACTAATTATCAAATTACTACTAATAAAATTTAAAAAATACCCCATTTCTTTTAAATATTTATTAAATTACTACTACTAATTACTAAATTATTACTAAGAATTTGGCAAAAAAATAAACCACTACTAATTTTTTATTACAAATAAAAATATATAAACAATTTTTACATTAAAATTAGTGTTATTTTATGCATAAAAGCAAGGAAAAAATTATTGGTATTGTAACAACATCATGGTTCATAAAAGGTCATATATTATTGATTTTATTTAATATTAAGATTTGAAATTAATTATTTTATCTAAAATTAAATTTTAATGCTGAAATAGTTATACTATTTATTTTTTAACGTTAATCAAATTCAATTTTAAAAAAATTTGTAAAAAACAATTATGATGAAAATTAATTCAATTAATATAATATTTTTGCTTAATAATAAAAACTTGTAATAAGAATTTAGAAAAGTTAAAATAAAATACAGATTATCTTTAAAATTTATAAAGTTTGATAGATGATACAAAGAATTCAAAATATAAACATGATATAAAAGTAATTTTCATATCATGAAAAATATAAAATAAAAATAGGTATAAAATTATAAAATAAAAACGAATTTGAAAAAGTAAAAATTTGAAATGGTATTGTTTTTAATAAAATAATATAAGAGTAATAATTTATTATTAGGTTAATTTCTACAAAATAAATAAAATTACAACTGATTATTAGTTACACAATTAACTAATAGCAACTTGCATTTTTAATTGAGAAAATAATGATATATGTGCTAGAATTGTATGAAAAATCAAAATTAAAATTAAATAATTTAATCATATAATTTAATTCTATTTTCAAATACAAATTAAAAAATTAATAAACTCATAAACATATATATCAAATAATTCAATAAAAATACTAAAATTCTTTTAAAGTTATTTATATTATATATATTAAATAAATATAAGATCATGATATTTTCAGAGAAATGTTACTAGAGCCAAAATAAATAATTTTATTTGTATAAAAAATATTCTCATTGTAATTTGTGTAGCTAGCTAATGAAGAAAAGAAAATTTATCTTTAGTATTTTTTTTATTAGTAATATTTGATAAAAAAATATTGTTTTTAAAAATTTATTTATTTTTTGTTTTAATAGGTTGTAATTAAAAAGATAAGAGATTTTATAAAATCTTTACGATAAAAATTAAAACATATTATTTGAAATTAAGAAATAATTTGCTTGGACGACTATAATAATTTTAGAAAATATCAACTATTCCAATAATATAATTCAACTATTTGTGAACTACCATTTTATATTAAATGTTTTAAAAAGTATGTATGTTTTATTCTCATCATCGTGATCATTAAAAAGACACGTTAATATAATCCAGACGAGGGAAGAATATAAAAATGACGGAAGAATATAAAAATGACAATTTCAAATAATGTTTTAATATAAAGATTGTAATTTTACAGGTGTATTTAATATTTTGAATGACTTTCTATTATATATTAATCGTATTAATTCGAGAATTTAAACGTATTTTAATAGTAGTTGAGTATGGCCATAAAGTGAAGATTATAAAAATAATAAATTATAAAATATTTGAATTCATGTCAAAAATAATTTATATTTTTATAAATAATTAAATTTTCTATTTATAATTATATATTAGATAAAGTTTTTGAAAATTATGAAATAAGTAATTTCGTGGCACTCGCCAAATAAAAAATAGTTTAAGGAAATTGCGTAATACCTATAATCGTAACATGATGAAAAGTAAACGCCATACATAAGACAACAGTTCTACAAATACTTCGACATAAAACTAAAAGAATAATTGAAGAAAAATATTTTAGAACTTTAAGATCTAAGTCTCATAAAAAAATGTTAATTAGGCACTTTTATAATTATTTTGTTCTGCTTATAATTATATTTTTAAATTTAAATTATAATCTCAATATTTTTAGTTTGAATAACAATTCAATCAAACATTCTTAATTTATTAATATTATTGTAAATTGAAAGAGATATATACCCTCTCTTCTCGTTAAAGAACGTCTATTTCAAATGACTTATTTTTCAGAAAGTTAAAGCATCTCTAATGAAATAGTGAATTGCTCATAATGGATCATCACAATAGAAAAATAAAAAGAATTTTGAAAAAATTATTTTCCAATGCAAAATATCTATCTAACCATGACATGTCAATAGATATTATTTAAGAGACCTTCTATTTCTAGTGGGTCTCTTAGATAATGTCTAGTGATTGGTTAAATATTAAATTGTGTACAGAGAAAGTAGAAAAAATAGGAAATAGAAAATGTTGCATTTCAGAGAAAACTTTTAAAATCAACCTCTACAAATAAGCATTTGGTCACCTAATTGTTCTATTTTGTTCCTAGGAAGTACAATTATCGTGAAGTTATTTTCTAGAAAGTGAAAAAAAAAAATACTGTTTGGTTTGTTTTATCAATTCCCAAAAAATTGAATTATTTAAATAAAATATAACATTTGAAGAGTAAAATATGGTATTAAAATATCATAAATATTCTTACAATAAATATTTTTAAATATAAAATTAATGATAATATCTAAATTATCCACAATTATAAGTCGAAAAGTGCACTTCCTTGGGTTAGAGAGGAGAAGTTACTTCTCGTGTGCAAGGGAAGTTGAATTTCCTGATTCCTAGAAACTTATCCAAATAAATATTCAACTTTCTGAGAAATTGGTTACTTCCCAGGAAGTTGATTGTGCAATCTCACATCCTGATTGAGATTGAATATGATATTTAAGTTAGACCACCAAATTACTTAATCAACTTAGGTTGATCATTTTAGGCCAGTGGGATTTGGGACTAAATAGTTGACAAAGAAAGTTAGGTGGATCATTTTGTAAGCTCGTGCAATCAAACTCCAATCTAGCTGCATGGGTCATAGTTCCCATGTTGGGTTGTGACAAAAATGAGATTAGAGCTAATCACCAGTTGGAAGTGTTTATATTGACTGCTGACATTTGTCCAGAAGTGTGTTACATTGCCTAGTGAGATTTGTGTTTGTGTGTTACAACAAGGACATCGTGTGCAAAAATGGAGAAGTTTGTGAAATCCCACAAGGATATTGATTGAGATTAGATATGATATATAAGTTAAATCACCAAATTACTTAGTAAACTTGAGTTAACCATTTTAAGCTAGTGAATGTGGACTTAAGTAGTTGACGAATATAATTAGGTGAATTATTTTGCAGGACTATACCGGTCACTGGCCTTGGGCTGGGTCGTGACATTGAACTTCCCCGTCTCACTCACCCCCAACCAAATGATACCTTAGTGTTTTCTTCTATTTTCTTGTTTAAGCCACCACCAATCTTTTTTTATCGGTCGTGATACCTATTTTGCCTTTTCTTTTACGTTTAGCTTGCTTTGATTAAGTTTGAGATTATTTTTTGTTGGCACAATTTATTTTATCTGTAATTTTTCTCCTGGAGTTTTTTAATTTATTTATATCGTTTTACTTGATTTTGATTGTGCTATTGTTTGAGGTAAAAAGAAATTATTGATATTTTTTATTTTGTTTGAGGTAAAAAGAAATTATTGATATTTTTTATTTGAAAATCTTAGTTTTAAGTATAAGTATTAGTTTTTTATCGGTGGAGCCTGATAGTGCGTCATATTTCTCAATCAATAATTTTTGAAAATATTATTGCACAAAAATTTATTTTATCATTTAATTTGAA
>CANUEY010199661.1:0-38917 GCA_948099555.1 Croton setiger
TATATATATATATATATATATATATATATATATATATATAAATTATTTAATATATGTATTTGAGAAAGCTAGTACTTAAGAATTAGTATGCAATTAATTTGCTAAAGAGCTATAAATAATTGAATACAATAAGAGTATCCCATTATCTTGCTACTTTTTTTTTTAAGAAAAAAGATTGAATATATAATGATTAATGTGAGTATGGGAAGCAAGTCTGTTGACTTACATACGAATAATCGACGCAATAGTTTGATTATTTAGGTAGAGAAATGGTCCATTAGATTTGTATTTGTGTGGGAAAGTCATAGGCTGATGTTTTTTATTTTATTTTATCTAAAACATTAAAATGTGGTGCCGCTCCATGCTTAAATTATGATTTAGTACATATTTATTTTTAATATTATAATTTTTAATATCTATATTTTATAATTATTAAATACTTTAGTTATTCTGTAAAAAAAACATTATTAAAATATCAAACTAAATTTACCAAAATTAAATTAGACAAGTAAGTATCCCAAATCGAAACTTTCAATATGAGGATTCATATACTTGTTTTTAACATACTATTACCGAAAGGTATCGAAAAATGCGATAAAAAAATCTGTGTTTAGAGAGAGAAATACCGCCGAAATTTTAACGACGAGTGCGAAATAATCTAAAGACTGATTGAGGCACGGTTGGTAGAGTTGGATTTGTCTCAAAGTCAGCTTTCCAATGGTCCGGCACGTATTATCCTCGGAACTTGGAGATGGGATGGTATTGGTATACTCACTTGCCCCATTTGTCGCCAAAAATGAAACTTGAGTTTTGGGTTTGCATAATTTCAATTTTGATCCCTATAAAAATTTACAATATAGTGCTTGTGACAATTTCATTTTGGTACTTAAACTGTCACACAATACTAAAAAATAATATATAATATTTTAAACTAAAATATCTAATATACATAAAATATAAAAACTAAATAATAATTTATTTATTTTTAGCTTATGGTTTTAGGGAATCGCATGTCTTTGGCTTTGTTCTAAAAAAACCCTACTTTGCATCATTTCAAAATTAAGTTGCGTGGGATTCTCAAAAAAGAAAAGAAAAGAAATTAATAAGTTGTATGGGATAAGCTTCTTCAAATAAACATCCTTTGAGTTGTATATTAGTCATTCTATGTAGTATAAAAATGATAGGATGCGAAGATTTTGAATTCGATTCTTATTAACCATACTGTCAGCATCTATTTGGTGTGTAAAGGGGATAACTACCCATATTATATAATCTAAAATATTATTTGGTCCGTTAGTTATTTCTGTTGTATTAACAAATTATTTTTTTTAATTTCTAAAAATAATCACTATAAAATAATTTTATTTATAATTTTTAATTACTTTATTTACATATTTCATATTTATGTAATTATATTATGATAAATACTCTTATTTGATTATTTACCAAATTTTCTATTAATTTAATGCAACACATTAAGTGGGTACAAAATCGGATCCCACCCGATGGACCCGATTTACAAAATCGGATGATGATGATGACCACTCCAAAATAGAAAAAATAAGGTTGATTTATCCCTTAAGGCGTTTCTTATTTTCATGAATCTAACTTTTAAAACTAGGCTTTTTTTTTTTTTTTTTCCTTTCTTTTAAATTAGAAACCAGTTTAGTTTCTAAAATTTAGAAAAGAAAAAGCATTTGTATTGTAGTTACTGCCTTTGATAAAACCGTTAAGACAGAAGAAAAAGAAAACTCTAAAATGGGTATTTTATCCATATCACTATGTAAAATAGCTAATTGCTAAATTAGTTAATTGGAATAATCACATGCTCAATTTTGTGAAAGAATAGAAAAATTGAATATATCAATGTTTAGAACTATTCAAAAATTGAATTATGTTGAAAATTAATTTGTCATTTTTCATGCAAGTTGTGTATATTAAACCAAACTATATTACAACTTGAAGACAAAGAAAGTTAGGCATTATTTGTGGACCCTTTGATAATTTCAAATTATGATTCTAAAGACACGTTAATGTCTTTGATAATTATTATAAGCAAGTCAAGTTGTTCCAGACTTATTTAAGTGTTGATCAATAAGAATTTGTTTGGCTATAAAAAAAACAAAATAAACTTTTAAACTCGCTTTATAAACTTGTCAAACTAAATTTAAATTTATAAATTCACGGACCATCTAAATGAATAAAAATTAAAAAATTACATCGTAATCACCACATGAAAATTAATATTATTATGTAATCGAGGAAAGAATTGTAAATTTACTAATTAAAAACTAAAAAAATGCATATATATGTCCGATAATGACTATCAAATGATTAAGCTGGCATTTAACATATTAAATATTAGTTAGTTGATGATATTGTATATAAATAATTATAAGTATATAATTGGGGTAGGTGTTAGTCTACAAATAATGTGGAATATCCAAATGGTTCAGATGTTATAGTCTAAGTGGATTGCATTTGCCCACTTACGTTCTGAGTCCCACTCAGTAATTTTCATACAAATACGGACAATGAGTTGGTGGACTATATTTTCCACAATTATTCACTAACTTTCGCCTTACCCTTAATTTTTATATTATATATATAAATACAACAATTGTTTATTGGCTTATAATTTTTGCACTTGCCATAAGTTTAAAAAAAAAAATAATTCAAAAATTTTAATTCTTATTAGGAAGATTAGGTCAAAAAACAAAAAAAGACTCTATAATTTAATTTTATTTTTAAATATTTTGTAATATGCTCCGTCCCTAATTAAATGAATTTCTAAGTCTCCATTTAGCATGGGAGAGCAGTAGTTGAAAACTTCAAGTAAATCATGTATGTATACTGTATGTATACAAAGAAGCTAATCAAGGCTAGCTCACTATGGAAATGGGTTGCCACATTCTCATAATGGTTCAAGTCTTTTGTCACTTCATCAAGTTTGTGGTCTAGCCCTTGGTCGCCACTCGCCATGTGACCATTATATATAGCAAATTATTTTTTAAAAGTTAAATAATATTTTATACAAAATTAATATATATAAACTTTTTTCTGAATAAGTGTTTCAACTTATATTTATTCTTGTTTCAATAAATTTTTCAAATTTTAAATTTTAACAAAATTTGAAAGTGATTTTTCTTTTCTATCCTTCACATAATAAAAAAATAATAATATTCAAATGAAGGATATTAAATATTGTTACTCCAATACAATAAATACCATTTTTTTAATATTAAAGAAATGTAAGTCAAAATACATATTTAGATACGAGGGTAATAATTTTTTACTAACCATTTATTTTGCCAAATTAACCCTTAGACGAGCTGCATATTCTAATTTGAGGGACCATATTCATATATTTAATATCATGTTTCACTTTCTCAATAATGAAGACGGAATGGACAGAAAATATATATTCAACATACAATTTAATACTAGTATTTCCGAGGAATGAAACTAGACATGGACAAGGCCTGGCCGAGCTGGTTCTAGTTCAAAAACTGGCAGTTTAGGATTCATGTTTTGGGGCAGTTTATGATTCATGTTATGGGTGAATTTGAAATTGGCCTATGCTTGGATGTTTAATGGTGGTTCGGTTAATCAGTTGTTCACTATTTGGTGAATCAACAGTTTATACGATTTAAACAGGTGATTTGAAAAATATTTTTTTTTTATATATAATTATTATTAAAAATTTGTGAGTCAATAATTATTCAAATCGGTTATTTATGAGCAATTACAATTCATCCAGTTCATAGTTTAACAATTTATTACGCAAATTGTCATTTTCATTATTCCAATCATTACAATTTTTCCATGGTTCAATTCTTATTAGGGCTGTTCACGGATCGGTGGTTCCTGCAGACCGAACTAATCTATGGTCCCTCTATATGAAACTTTAATATCAAACAATCAATATGGCGCCTCTATATGAAACTTTAATATGGACCAATCATTTTGCTAGTAATGAGGATTTCAAATTAAAACACAAAGCATTGTTCATAAATTAGTTGAATATAGTATAGTATAGTCTATATTGGACCATAAAGGACTTATAGAATGTTTTGTCAATTTATTTATACCAAATTATAATAAATAAAAGTCTTTGTCACACGTGTTGCTTCATATCACCCTAATTAATTTTCCAGCTATACAAGTTTGGTTTATGATCCAATTATGATCAATGTTATATGCATTTAGTCTATTCAATTGGGTCACTGCCGCAGTTGAAGATTCTTTTTATATTCTAGTTTTGAGAATTCTTTGAATTCTTCTAATTAGATTAATAATTTTGTGTAGTGAGGTTGATGTTAATCTTAATCCGAAAATCATATATGCTAATTCAACATTAATTTGTAAGCTTTCAAAATAAAATAAAATATAGGAAATTTTGGAAGAAAATATTATTAATTAGTACCATTTTTGTTTTATTGGCACGTTAAATATGTTACACTTCTTGGTAATTTGCATGTGGACAACTAGCTTACAAAAAAATTGCAAAGGCAAGTTGAACATATTCAACTCATTTTGTTTACAAATTTTGGTAAACTAATTGATTTAACAATAGGCCACCAATATATATATATTTTGAATTCGATCCTCGAAAATGTAATGTTCTCGAGTTCAATGTTCATTTTGTGTATGTTGAAATTATTCAATTATAATATGTTAGAAGCGAGAAAATTTAAATTCGCATAACTTAATACGGCATGGGTGTTTTTTTAAATTTACGGATGATTATAATTGAAATCCGAGAAAAAAACTTCAAAAATGAAAAAAAAATATAGGAATCAGAATTGAACCGAAGAATTCTGGCTCTTGTTTGTGTAAGTAGAGTTAGACCCGCACAAGTCTAATGGTGATAGGATGGGGTAAATGGGTTGATGGCTAATATAGGGCCATTGAAAGGTCTTGTAACCAATGCTTTACAAAAGGTATTCCAAATTTCAGAAAAACAGAACTAGAGAGCTTTCTATGTACCAAATATGCAATTAATGACAAATCAGAGCTATTCAATATTCTGATACAATACAATAAAAATAAAAATCAATCTGCAAGTCTTGAAGAAGATGGATAACCTTATGACACAAGCAACTACTATTTTAATTATTTTCATAATAATTATCAAACAGAGTTGTTTTTTTTTTTTTTATAAAAACAAAATTTGTATTAGTTGTGGTGATGGGTTTGGCATGCTTTGCTGTACCTGTGCATGCAGTGATGGAGACTATGGTTGGTCCCAATTCCAAACCCAAAAAGAAGCTAAATAATAAGCATTTAAAATAAGTCAAAATATACATTTATGAATTATGACAAAAAAAGAAAATAGACATTTGCTGTGAAGAAGGGAGAGGTATTGCTATCAAAAGCGTGTCATACAATCAAACCATATATACCCATAACTCATTATTCAATAATATACGGTATGACTTCTTTGCTAATGCTATGCTACCCTTTATTGAATTATGTGGGTTTGTTCTTTATGTCGTTTGATAACATTGTTTGTCGTATATGAATTTGAAAATTGAAATCTTGGTATGGTTTTTTTATATGATGAGTTGGATTGAAAGTAGCCCCCTTCGCCTTCTTCATTATCATTACATATTCATGCAGATTATGAACTTGCACCAAATAAAACTACATCCCTTTCTATATCTTAATTATGTGGTCCTCATTATGGATGAAAATTACTATGAGATTTTTGTTTTGATATTGATATAAATATGAGTGGGTTATAGAATAATAATTAAGGTTATTTTTAAATTAATTATTGAACATGTACACCCCTATTAATTCTTAGGTCAAATTAGTTTACTACATCTCATCTAATATGTCAAACTTTTCTAATACTATATATATTCAGTTACTCTCTATGTTTACAAATAAGTGTTGATCGTAAATTATACATGAAATTTAAGTTTGACTTGAACATATAATTAATTATAAAATAATATGGATTATCAGATTATCACCAATTGTTAATCTAGGAATTGAAAATAGGTCAACTTTAGGATAAGGTTATAGTCTCCTGCATAGTCTATTGTATTATTATTTTGTCTTACAAAGTTGTGTTACTATAATAATAATAAAATTATTATTGAAAAAAAATATCACTCTCTTAACGACTTTCTAAATAAAAATCCAAAATTTACCACACAATAATTACACATCTAGTTAAACTATTTAAATAAAAAAATTCAAATATATATATATATATATATATATATATATATATATATATATATATATATATATATATATATATATAATAATATTTTTATATGAGTTTTATATATAATTTTTTAAAATATTTATATAAAAAAATACAAATATATATATATATATATATATATATATATATATATATATATATATATATATATATATATATATAATCAAATTTTAATATAAGTTGTATTTATAATTTTTTATAATAATTAATTAATTAATTTAAATTATATTTAATATAAATTACTATTTTAATTATTAATTAATGAAATTTAAATCATATTTTAACATATAATGATATCTTTTAAATAATTAAATTCAAATCATATTCAAATATAATATTATATTCATAATTAATCAATTACATTTAAATAATATTTTAATAAATAATACTATTTTAATTAAATTTAAATCATATTTCAATATAAAAAGTTATTTCTACATAATTATTTATGTTATTATTATTTATAGTAATAGACATATTAATATTTGAATTCTAATAAATAATATTATTATTATTAAAAAAAGTTTTTGTTACTTATAAATTTACATTCACATACTAAATTCTTTTAAATAAAATACATATATAAATCTAAATTTATATATTTAGCATATATGAGTATATAAAGTAGATATATAAATACATATTTATACACACTTATATACTATATTCAAATGAGAGTTAATATGTAAATTGAAAAAATGTGTTATTTACTTAAATCAAATATAAAAATGCTAATTACTTAATGATATATATGAGTAATAAATATAATTAAAAATTGATACAAAATTAAATAACAAGCACTTAACACGAGTAAACACATATTAAGAAAACAAATTTAATAATAAATGTGGTAAAAAATGCTACATAAATTTTATGGAATATTTGAATTTTTATAGAACCATAATTATATGTGAAAGAAATATTTTCCAAAAAACAATATGTTATTATAGAAAGAAGTCATCAATAATAATAAAATGGAATTAGTATTTTTTCATTATGAGGAAAAAATGAACTAAATAAATATTTTTGGATCGTAACAGAGAAAATCTAATAGAGTCCAAGGGTACACATGCATTATTGTGGTTGCTTATCTTTTAGGTTTTATGTAATTTCCGATGGGCCACAAAACCTATCCTCGCAAATTTAACACGTGTAACTGTAAAAGCTTTTCTTTCAAAATCTTATGCCGACACGCGTGACATAATAATTGAATGGAATTGAAGGTCAACGTCAATCCGGTCCTACGTAATCTACAATAATCCCAAAACAGCCAATTTTAACCCCTCGCCCTTGTTTTATATTAACTTCACGTGCAACACCACCCTCTAGTAAATTTATTTTACATTTACGTTTGCTGGTTTCAACTTTCAACTTCCAACTTCAAACCCGAAACAAATATTCTTTCCGTCCGACCAATAAGTTTTGCAGTTAATTTTATTCTAATTTAAATAAATTAATATTTTTTTAAAATGTAGTATAAGTATATAATAAATACTTATTTGTAGAACAAATACGAAATTAAGTAGTCTTCTAATAATTACAAAAAATAAGGGCATGAAAAAAGTTTCGGAAATTTCATAGTGGCAATACGGAAAATAAGTAAAATTCAAGCAGCATGAAAAGACATTGGCAATATTTATGGTGTCATGTAGAAAATAATTGAGAGTTTAGGCTATAAATGGGTGAATGGGAAAAAGTCACGTGGGGGAAGGGAAGGGAAGGGAAGTGAAGTGGGAGAGAGTCGGCACCGGCCCCATTGTATAGTGGCGTGTTCGGGAATTTTGCAAACCCCAAAAAGCTAAAAAAATACTATTTTTTAGAGAATTTCTATAAGGTGCTGCTTGCAAAAGTGCCTGTTCGTACGGCGGCAACTTTTTCCAAGGACTATTCCACACCAAACCCAAACTCAAACCCATTTCAATTCATCTAATTTATTTATGTTTATCTTAAGATTGATTAGTATTGTCTTCATACTACTATTATTTTTATTCGCATTTAAAATGAAATATGAATAACTAAGTTTCCTTCATATCCCCGTAAGCAAAAGGTTAATTCTAATTTTCGGACTTTTAATAAGCAACAAGTATATAAGTTTTCTCTCGGACGAAAAAAATAATAGCTTATTTATAGAATTAGTCATCAAATTTTGTATACATATTTATAAATAGGTAAAAGTATTATTTAATCCCTAAAATTTTGTATAATTTATAATTTATGTGTATTTTTTAACATATATTATTTAGTTCCTCTAGTTTAATGTAGTACATAATTTAATTTTTTTATCAAAATAAGTTCAAATAATGCTTTTTTATAAAGTTATTATCTTAAATTTTAGTTTTTATCATTTATTGGGAAAAACTATTCATACATGTAATGATTAATGAAATAAGTAATACTCCCTTTATCTCAAAATAAGTGTGTCAATTCTCACTTTCACAAGTATTAAGAAAATGTAGTTATTATATATTAAATGACTATTATACCCTTTATTTAAATGTTTGTCTAACTTGCAAAGTCTATTAACTATTAATATTTCAAGGATATAAAAGGAAAATTATCATTTAATTTTGTTAATCAACAATTATTTTTGTTTCTGTTTTTAGTTTTTTCTTATAAAATTAGGATTAACCTTGTAAATCTATAAATAGGTTTTTTTGGATGTAAACTTAACAATTTTTAACTTATTCATTAATCAAATTCTTACTATTGAGAGAGATGATGATTCGCTTTCATCAATTGCATCACAAATCTAGATTACTTATCAACGATTATTTGTGATATTCTCTAATTCGATCTTACAAATCCTTAATCATAGGCGTTTGAATTTTCCTAAACGTTGGGTCTTAAGAGGTAATTTATCTTGTCTTGGAAATTCATTTATCTTAATTGTGCGATGGCATATGCAGCTTATTGCCTTGGATTTCATATCGATAGTATTTGGTATAATCTCAGTTAATATAATTGTTGGAGATATTGAAAAACATGTCGAGTCATGTCAAGGCTTTACAAAGTGAATGCTGATCCCTTATTGGGGTGACCTTATATCCCAGTCTAGGATTTTGTTGAGAGGTCCCTTGAGCATCAATAGTCGTAAGTGCTACCATGTTTCCTACGAGTGATACGAGCTTATAACACGAGTAGTATGCAGGGCATGCAATGTAAACTTATTGGGAGATGTTGAATGAGAATCAACTTATATTTTTATTTTGCTTTTGTGTTATTCTCCTTCCTCAACGAGTGTAGTAGGTTGTTGGTTATATAAGTTCAGCCTTTTGTAAAATCTTATTCTTAATTAATACAATATTTTTTGGTGTTAGAAAAAATGTAAGCCTACGGGCTAGAATTGTATTTGTAATGAAAATGAATGAAGTTTTTCTTATACCAATATGCCACGCCCTTATACAATTTCGCAAACTCAATGCAGTCTTGATAGCTATGCTAAATATATGCGGGATCTTTGTTGGTTGAATCAAAAACAGGTGCATACACGAGTGTTGCCACACGGCGTATTATCAATGAACTAAATTGGTCCGAGAATGGACTAAGTGCTGCACATGGTTCAGGTAATAGCCGATCAGGTGCTTACTCCAGGGATTGTATAGTCCTAACCACGCTTAAACGACGTCATACTGAAAAATTAAACTTTTCCTCCTTGCTTACGCTCAATTCAACACTGTCCATAATTACTCTCTTGCCCATGAAGTTCTGCACACATTCTTGTAAAACAGCTGACGTCACCACATCCATCCATTGTGGGCCCTCACCTCTTTCTCCAATTATGCAATAGCTGTGCCTCTAATAGTCCTGCGTCATACCTTAGCCTCCACCAAACTTCAGATAATCAGACCCAGACTCCTCTTGTGGGCCCCCTTCGCCTGAATGCAATGAATCATTGATGGATGGTTTGTTTCGAATCAACGGCGATGATCAATTTCAGATTGTGAGTGGGTCCACTTCGACGTTGATTTGGATTTTTTATTTTCCAGAAATAGAATACTACTTTCTTTCTGTGAAAATAAGAATTATTCAAATATCTCTCTCTCTCTCTTTTTTTTTTTTTGTGAAATAAAGGCAATATACAATAATGGAGTTGTATAATTACTAATAAAGGCTTACATTTATTTGAAATGACGTTCCTATTCTGATAAATCCAAACAAATAATATTTTATTATTGTTTAAAATTTTAAAATTAGTTACAAATCATAACAATTTCAATTTATTTATTTTTTTACATCAATGACAATAGTTTAATAAATCCTTTAAAAAAATGTGTAACTTTAAGCTTACAACTTTTTAATAAATTATTTATTCTCTTAAACCAATTTAGTTTTATTTATGAAGATGTTAATTTCATTACATAATTTTTTATATTATCTTATGTATTAGTACTAATTTTGGAAATAACATCAAATAACCGAATATAACAACAAATCTTAGTGAATTATGTTGTAATAACATGAAACATACCAAACTAGCAATAAATTTTTATCTAAACGGACCAAAATCTTTATACTCCATAAGCTTTTGCAAATAAATCTTTATAATTTTTGACTGCTAAATATGTTGAATTGTATTCTTTGAAAACAGCTATAGAGTAGGTTTGTCGCTAGCAAAAACAAATAGAAGCTAAACAACATTAGAGAACATGAAACAACATAAGCTCAACCACGATAGTTAATGAACTTGTCTTTTGTAGCCGCCTTCTCTTTCATTGGACCTTTTTATAACACGATCATAATTATAAGTTGTAACCATGGTCAACTTCAGTTTAGAACTATTAATGCAAGTTTATAAAATTGTATATGTTTATAAATTATTCCAGTATTGCAAAGTTGTGATATCAACAAAATCAAGAACTGGGTTGCGATGAATCAGAACCATCGACTTTTTTTTCTATTGTAACTAGATTGTAAACTAACTGTAAACCTATTTTAAATATGTTATCTATAGCAAAATTATTTTTCAAAGAAAGTGTAAAGTTTTTATGGTGGTTGAAATTTGACAAATAGCAACATTTCTTTTGTTTTCCTCAAAAAGAAAAATAAATTTCTTTTATTTTGATAATTTTATAAAAACATCAATACAATTGATCTTTTATAAAAATGTTAAATGCAATTTACGGATTTTTTGATTCTTAATTATTTGTTAGTAAGTTTTATCAGAATCAACACAAAATAAATTCATACAAATGAAAACCAATTTAATAATAAAAAAAGACCAATGTCTTAACAAAATAATACAACCTCTAGACTACTAATTAATATTTACTTGAAATGGAATAATTATGAATGAACACATTAAAGATTTCCAGAAAACAGAAAAAGAAAGACAAGTGATGAAAGAAAATATAAATAGAGAAAGATTAGTGTTAATGGATTTACTAATTAAATATTTGAAAGAGACTAATTAAATTCTGTATTTAATTTGTTTTAAAAATATTAATGCCTTAAAGCAAATAATATTGAATTGAAACTGAAGCAATTAATTGCCAAGAAAACAGTTAGCCTGCATTCTCCAAGCTTCACTATTTTTGCTAAAAAGACTCCCCAAAGAAGAGAAAATCAAATTTACAGAAGTTTCTATAATTTTGTATGCTAGAAAATGAAGGTCTTTCTTTTGAGAATTGTTTTCTTTTTGCTTGAAAATGTGGTTTTTCCCTCATTTAAACTACATTAATCATGTTGTTAATCTTTTTTAATCAACATTAATTGAACCTACAAAAGACAATTTCTCTTGATATCTGTTCAAAGCAATCTATAATGGTTTTCTAAAACTATGTCTAATAAATTTCTTATCCTAATTTATTCTCAACTATACTTAAATTAAGAAATATTCAAATTTAAAAATAAGGACTCTATAAATATGTGTAAAATAGTGTTCTCTTTACTTGAAAACCAATCATTTATTTTATTTTACTTAAAAGAATTAATGGACTTCTTTATTTCAAATAAAATTGTATTTAAAAAAAAAAAAATCTGAAGCATACTTTAATACTAGTATTAAATAATAGTAATTAATAAATTAATTGACCACTTATACACCTCTGTACACTACTACTGGCAAGTGGGATTATTATAAACAGTACTCTATGGATTTGTGCAATAAAATAAAATAAAAAATTAGTCCTCTCCAATAATAATAATAAAATAAGGCACAAAATCACACACACTTTGATGACTCATCACATCAACTCAAGCCTAGGGGCTACTTCCATGCAATGAGTCTGTGTAAACTCCATTTGTCACACATCCTTGCCACGTCACCTCTCCATGACCTTACAGCCTGGCATAGTCTCCTCTTCCCTCAGACCATTCTTCCCAATAAAATACTCCCACGTGGCACTTCTCGATGTTGACACAAATCCTCTACCAGCTGTCTTCCTTTACTCTCCTCTTCTCCATATAAATATTCACTTCTTCTCTTCTTTCTATTCATCTTTCGAATTCAAAAAAAAATCTTTATTCTTCCTCTTTCTTTCTTTCTGTGATTCTTCCTCTTCAAGCTATGGCTGTTTCTTATGCTTACCATTTTTCCACTCTCCTTCTGTTTTGTTTTGTAACTCCTTTGTTTTCTGCCTTGGTTCAAGAACAGCCTCTGGTTCTAAAGTACCATAACGGTGTCCTCTTGAAAGGAAACGTAACCGTCAATCTAATATGGTACGGTCAGTTCACTCCAACCCAACGCTCCATAATTGTCGATTTTGTAAACTCTTTGAGCTCTAGAAGAGCTCCGGTGCCTTCCGCCGCTTCCTGGTGGCAGACGGCCGAGTCTTACCGCGGCGCTGGCAAAATTAATCTGAGAGTTGGCCGTCAAATTCTCCATGATAAGTACACTCTGGGTAAAGTCCTTAAGAATTCGCATTTGCTCGCTTTGGCTTCTAAAACAAACTTCGCAATCGACTCTATTAACGTCGTTTTAACGGCCAAGGACGTCGCCGTCGATAGATTTTGCATGAGATGCGGCAGTCACGGGTCATCCCGTGGGTCAGCAAAGGGTACTTACATTTGGGTCGGTAACTCCGAAACTCAGTGCCCGGGTCAATGCGCCTGGCCTTTCCACCAGCCTATTTACGGTCCACAGACACCGCCGTTAATCGCGCCTAACGGAGACGTAGGAGTTGACGGTATGATCATTAACTTGGCTACACTTTTGGGTAACACTGTCACCAATCCGTTTAACAGCGGTTATTTCCAAGGCCCACCCACTGCACCACTCGAAGCAGTGTCAGCTTGCACGGGTAAATTCGGGACGGGGTCATATCCAGGATATCCGGGTCGGGTGTTGGTGGATAAAGCCACGGGGGCTAGCTTTAACGCCCACGGTGTAAATGGGAGGAAGTATCTGCTACCGGCTATGTGGGACCCAAGAACAAATGCATGCAAGACGCTCGTGTGATGTCGACACGTGTCAAGCAAGCTACAGAAATGTGCGATAATCGGTGCAATCTAATGTAGATATGTGGAAAATGGGGGGTATAAATTAAAATTTGGGGGGGTTGGGGGTAAAAGCCTTTTTTTTCTTTTGTTGTATTGTCCACATGGGATGAGGGTTGTCGTTTTGCGTGACGTGTAAAATAGATTTTCAGAAATGGGAAAAAATAATAAAAAAGTGAATATAAATGATATAAGAAATGTTATTATAATTTGTTAAATATTTTTTGTTAGTAAGAAAGAAAGAAGTGGATTGGTGTTGGGGGGTGGGAGACCATTATTAATGGTGCAGTAGAGGAAATGTTAAGGCGCCGTATGATGATGGAGGGGTGGGGTCAGCAAATGATGAAATGAGGATAAGATCAAAGATTTGTTATAATATAATAAATAATAAAAAATTAACGAAAAATTGGTTGAAAACTTGAAAGTAAAGATTGTAAGTATATGGCCCGTGAAGGAAGGAAAAAAGAAAGAGAAAGGGGGGTATGAATGTGGAGCAGGAGCAGCTTTAATAAGGTTATAAAATTGTCTTTACATGTTTATTTTGTGTGCTTAGATCAACACGTGAAGAAAGAAAAAATTAAACCTGTAATGGGATAGATTAGAATAGGACCAGCCTTGCCAGATGCATTTACTCTACTAAAAAAAAGTAACCCAGCGTTACGTTAGCCGGAAGTGGGTTCAGTGAATGTAACTGGTGGTGTCATTAGTTAACTTCGAGAATTGAACAATTATTTTTGGCCAGTAACAATTTTTTCACCCTTAAACTATGGTCATTTTTTAATTTTAAACTAGTGCAACTTTAAGTCCCTGAATTACTAAAAAAAAATCATATTCGCATCTTCCGGCGGACACACTGACTTTAGGCGCGTGAACTAGTTTTGTCACTAGCAAAAGAGCATTAAACAATGGGTTGTGGGAGTATTTGGTAATAAAATGTGACTTTGATATATCTTTTGGAGTGAGTTAAATTAGAGGGACTAAAATGAAATTTTGATCTAAAAACCATCCGCTCTCGCGTGAAACCCAGATTGACTTTGGCAGTCGTTCGCTACCCTAATCGGCAAACCAAGATAACCGTTCTGAACTCTCTTCTCTTCCCTTCCAAGATTCTCTTCTCCTTCACGTAAACAACGGTGAAGAAATGCCCCTTGCTCCGGCAAGAAATCGCAGGAACAATTTCATCGCAGAAACAAATTCGCCGTCATCTGCATTTCATCGATGCTCGTGTTTCTTTCCAGCGAAAGAATTTGAGAAAATGATTTCGTTTTGACAAAATGATTTTAATTTCGAATTGATCTTGATGAAGTTGATTGTTGATTTTGTAGATTCAAATATGTTTTCATACGTTTTAGAACAACCAAACCTAGTCTTGATTTGAGAATATTTGGAGAACTCGATTGAGATTTGTTTTTGTTTGGCTTTAGATTTTGTTTCAGTTCTGAACATTGCAAAGGAGGATATCCATGTTAATGGCTTTGACGGAAGTTGCAATTTTCAGATGATTGGTGTTGTTTGCAACCAAATCTCTAGCCGGTGTTGCGCGAATCATATGGGAACGAAGAGACTTTGCATTCCGCCAATAAATCGAGAGTCAGAGTTGCAAGATGTTTGAGTTCCAAGTGGTGAGGAAAAAGGAACGACAATGGTTTGCTCTGCCCAAAGGAAGAAGATGATATAAAAAAAGTCGCTGAAGATTTATTTTTTTTGACATAGGATCATCTGAAGATTTTAATTCAATTTTCAAATAAGTTACATAATAATAATAATAACATGCGAAGACTTAATTAAAAAATTCACTAAATATAATAATACTCTACTTTAAACCATTTGAACAATGTAATTATTTATTTTCAAAAAGTTAATCAAAAATTAACTGGAAAATATATATTAAGCAGAAACAGATACTGCAAAGAATCAGAAATCTGAGTTATAAACCTGATGTCAGTGCAGTAACAGTGAAATTTGCTTCCAAGGCTGAAAATCAGTCTTTCAATAAAAAAAATTCAGAATTGATAAGGGTAAACCTTAGAAAAGCCAAAACATTGAAGATATTAAACCTTTTATAAGTAGAACAAAAACAACATTCAAGCACAAATATGTTTTATGAAGCAGCACAGCACAAGTTCCCTGTCTGAAAAAACTAAAAACTTGCAAAATCCGACCACAATAATAATACAAGCACCATTGCTCTCCCTTTTCCTTCATCTTCCCAACATATTAATATTATGATCCAAGATAAACTATAGTTTTATTCTGTATCTTGCTCAAACCGACGCTGCCTGACCAAAATACTAGTATCTAGTTATAGGGGCTGTATCGCATAGGCATTCTAAATCTTGGAACCTTCCTGTAATGCAATATATGGAAATTGCTCAGAGCTCTTCATTTGAAAATCAAAGTAAAAAGTTCATTTAATGAAATCATTTTCAATTTAAATTTTCGGCAGCTTACCCATATCCATAAGGTGCATAGAAATATGGAGTCATATGCATGCCCCTAGGTGCAAACCCCATGTAAGGGTTAGCTCGACGAGGACGGAATTGTTTCATCCCTGGAACATTGGTTCTTTTTGCAGTTACCTAGTAAAATGAAGAAAAATATTCTTTTACTAAAAATAAGCCCATTGTTGAAAAATGAACGAAGCTAAAAGGAGAACTTGGTCTTTGAGGCTGCTATACATATGAGAGAACCATAAAGAAAATTGGTTTACCTTCAATTGACGTCCATGTAATTCAGATTCATTCAGAAGGAGAGCCTCTTGAACAGCTTCTACCTCGAGAAATTCCACATAAGCATAACCCTTTGGTTGTCCATATTTGTCAGTGCGGATAGTGACCCTATTTACTGTCCCGCATGATTGGAAATGCTGCTGCACTTCTTCAGGGGTGCAAGAATAGTCAACCTGCAATCAAGGTGAATGCTAAGATTTTCTATTTTATTGTCAACATGCAATCAAGGTAAATGCTAATATCTTTATTGTGTTATTTGCAGATATGCGAGCAACTAACTAACTCAATAAAAAGATAGTGACCAATCAGAAAGTAGCCTATTCCTGAACCAGTGGTGCCGGTAACCAATCTGACATCAATTGGATAGAATTTGAAGCTACTCTCATTGTCTTTCACCTAGCAAATGTCATATGCTAACATTCACAAACCTGTCATTTGATATCAAACAATCAACTAGAGACAATAAAACCCTGAGTGGCCCATCCTCAAGTCTATTTCTAGGGTATGAAAGAGGAAAACAATGAATCAACTGATACATTAAGTTAATTATAACAAAGAGAGTAGGAGACCAGCAAGTATGCAACAAAGTTAAGATATGCTGACTTGAGCCACCAACTAGAATTTTATTGATTGTGATGCATTACTGCAAGCTGCAAGTAATTTGATTGCTTATGTTATATTTAGTATTGAAGATTAATTGCACTCATCTAAGTGCGGAAGGAGAAAAATAACAAAAGTTCGAAAGAAATCAGATATCCCTATGTATCCCAAGCGAGGAGAAGGGAGATCAAAGACCTCTCACCAGAAGCAGCAAAATGCCTACACATCACTTGGCATTAACCTCCATGACAAGCAGCATGTGAGCTTGTACTCGTACATTGATAGTCTTCCACATCCAACATCATGCTGATCATACCGAGTCTAGACTCAAGGATTCTCGAACATCCTTCCCCTTGTGCCTCGTCCATCCCAACATAGAACTTGCTCAAGTTTTACTCAAACAACAATCTCTAATCCTAACTCTTTTTTTTTTTTTTTTTTCTGTTGTGATAATTTCAAAAAGACGTTTGCATTTATCACCTCTCCCCTTAACATTCTTCTCTTTCTTTTTTTTTGTTTTTTTTTTTCTTGTTTTTTTCCCAAGATATTGGTTTCAAGAGTCCATTAATTTTTTTTTTTTAAATTTTTTATTCTTATTGTTTTCTCTGCTCATTATCAATTTTTTTTACTAGCCAGCATTACTACCATAAACCCTTTGACCCAATCCCAGAACTAGCAAATCAGAAACTTGAAGAATGAAGCTTGACCTGCGATTTTAGTCAAAGAAGAAAGTCAAAGGAGGGTGGTAAAACTCAGAACAACCCATAATTATTTAAAAACTCAAGCCCATAAAGAACAAGAAGATTAAACGTCTTCACTTAAATTTACAAAAATGTAAGATTAAAACAAAAAGAAAAGACCTGGAAATCAAGGAAATTTCTTCCAAGAGATATTCTTTGTAAACGTCTTATCTTTCTTTATTAGTATGAAATTATAATTTTACTACATTTGGACCATCAATTAACGGTTTTGTTACCAGCTCAAATCTTTTTAACAGCAGACAAGAAAAAAATATTCTAGCAAAAAAATTTCCGCACAGAAAGAACCAAATCAACTTAAGTTATTAAAAAAATGTTTGTATAACATCCAAAAACATTCACAGTTAATGTAAAACCTGTCAGTATAACATCCAAAAACATTCACAGCTAATGCAAAACCTGTCAGTATAACGTCCAAAAATGCTCACAGCTAATGCAAAACCTGTCAGTATAACATCCAAAACCCGTTTTTAGTCAACCAAAATTCTATTTCCAGTAATGATAAAAAAGCATTTTATGAAAACGCTCAGGTGTACAATCCATTCAGTACAAATCCCATGGAAAAACAGAACCAAAGTCTTATCTATAACTAATATAGATAGAGGGGGAGACTCTGGCAATTGATGAGTTTCTTTTCATAAAATTTATTTCATGATCTACCTGCTCATAACTGATTACTCAAGAGTCTTCATGTAACATACCCCTTCCACAGAATCTAACCACCAACTCTTGCATTATGGGACTTATATTTAACATTGTAAGATGGCTTACAAAGGTTTTTCGGAGAAGTATGAGAATCTCCATACTCTACAACTTAAAGGACACAGAAAATGGGAGGAAGAGGATTTATTTTTTCATATTTGCCATTCTGCCTATCTTCCTAATTCCACCTTTCAGTATAAACTATGCACACAAACTTTATTCAGTCTTCAGTAATGTAAATAAACACTGAGTGGATTCCTGGGGTTTATTTCATCTTGCTTCTTTTCGTAAACATCCATGAAAGGAATAGCGGAATGCATACCCCCAAAGTCCATGACTAATAGGTAAATGCTCTACTCAATATAGATATGAAAAGTAATAATGTGGAGAAGCCAATAAACAGAGAATATATAATCTGACATAAGTTCTTAGAAATAGACAAGAAATAGAGGGTTTATAATCTAAAATAAGTCCTTAAAATTACAAATAGAATATCCGCTAGTTAAAACAACACACAAAACCTAAAAATAAAACTCATATTAGGACAGGGATTGGTAGTTCAATCAAAATATTCAGATATACTGTGCTCTCATCCTCAATGCTCTCATTATATAACTTATGCATGGAAGTCACATAAATGTCAAAAGAAACTTAACCAATATGTAGATAAACTAAAACCTGAAATTTTCCAAAGGACATAGCAACACATGACTGCACAGGAATGTAACTAATATTCAAGCATTTGGGGACATCTTCCTTTAAGAAGGTTGGTACTAGTATGCAGTTAACAAGTGTAGACATGAATTCACATTTCATTTTTGATAATAAAGAAAAACTACAATGTTAAAAAGGAAAGGAAACCTCACATTGCCGACAAACACTGATCGGGAATCAACTTCTTCTTTATTTGCTTGAGATGTACCAGCAGAGGGATCTGAATGCAAACCAAATGAATAAGATAAACGACAAGGGAGAGAAATGCTTACGGTAATAAAAACAGTGATCTTTTTATTAACCTTATTTCAATAAATTAACACAAGCATAAACAATCAGCAATTTGATAAAAAGTTAAGGTGTTCATTCAAAATAGCATTGAGTTATATGAACAACAGAGTGTTGTGCACTTTTATCAGTGGTCATATGGAAAATGATCAATTTATCACATACATTCAAGAAGCATTGACAGATACAAATACATTCAATTTACATATAAATATAGATCTGATAACAAAATGACTCCAATAAAAACAATTAATCCATTGAATCTATTATTCTATTACCCTGTGATTCCATACTACCACATCAGATAAATATTTAAAAAATAAAAAATAAAACTGTTCAAATTCATACCTTGTGCAGAACCCATCTCCTTCTCAACTTTGGCTTGCATCTCCCTTAGAGCAGCAGCTTCATCCTCCATTTCCTTCAATCTTTTCTTCATGTCATCTAGCTCCTGCAATTGATTACAGAAGGGAAAAAAACAAATTAGGGTTCATAGGATGTGTATATATCTAAAGACGGAAAAGGTTGTTTGATGTAGAATCAATGGAAAAAATTAAGCAAGACACCAAAAAGGAATGAATGAAAGGAAGTAGTAGGTTCAAGAGAATCACCGGTACTGCTTCGCTGTTGTCCGTACCAGCCATGACCGTATCCTCTTCGTCCATTCTTCCTCAGGCGCTGTGCTGATAAAATGAAACCGGCTACGCGGAATAACAATATTTAAAGAAGCTGAATTACTTTTTGATATGGATTGGTAAAAAAACGTATTTTTCTATATTCATTAAACTATAAACAGAAATTTATTTATTTGATTTATTTACTCCCTTTGTCCATAAAATGATTATTGTCCTCTTGCCTAAAAATCATTTCTTGTTTTGACTTGGGACAATTTTTTAAGTGAAAGAAAGCTTCTAAGGCCGTGTCAAGGCCTCGAGCTTGTTCGGGTCTCCTTATGGCTTATGGCTCCAAGGCTTGAAACACTAACACTGTTTTGCTGGCTCATCAAGATCATTCAGTTGAAGATTTTTACATGATTTTTCTTTGTCTCTCACTATATTTTATTTATAATTATTGTTATACTGTGAAGTCATTACAGATATATTAAAAATAAATTATTGTTATATTGAAGCACTATAATAATGCCGATGTTATAAAAAAATTATCAATAAATGTGGAAAAACAATTATTATTCTTAATTCAGACACTCGATAAAAGATAAAAAATATTTTTCGAATTTTAGATAAAATGACCTTTTTTAAAAAATATAAAAATTTCATTCAATATTAATCATACATCAACATTTCTCGTGGATGAAACTTCACTAATATTATATAATAATAATAAGTTCAAATAAGTATATTATGAAAATCACGCAAATCATATTAAAGCAGATAATTTTTAACAGTCAACAAATCTGTAACCTTATTTAATTCACGATAAGAGTGACAAATTTTATTTAATTCACAATAAGATTGATAAACCTTAGCATTCCAATCACGCCTTAAAAGTCTGCGCACTAGCTGAAGTAATCCTACAAAGGATCTTTTGATTTCTTGGAAACATAATCAAGGGACTAAACAAACAAATTCAGAATATCTAAAAGTTGAATGGATTCCTACTAGTTTGATTTGGAAGCAAAAATAACTATCCAAGTATATTTAATGAAGAATCAGACTAATAATAAAGAAATGGTTGTTAGTATTTACTCAAGATTTATTATTGTGAGAAGTTTGACACTTTATTGTGGTAGTTATAGGGATCAAATACAGTTTAGGTGTTAAAAATTTAAAAGTTTTCGCATTCACAGATAGCGAACTAAATAAATTTAATTTTTTTAATCGTCAATTCGCAATCGCTGATTGCGAGTTGATAGCAACGTAAACCGGTGGGAATAGATTAGAAAATGGTAACCAGCCCCAAGAAGCAGAAAGAAGAAGAAGAAGCAGAAGAAACGGTGGGAATAGATTAGAAAATGGTAACCAGCCCCAAGAAGCAGAAGCAGAAGAAAACTGTTCTTTTTTTTATATATGGAAGCAATTTTTTTCTCCACTTATCTGATTTTTGCTTGCTTTTGAGATCGTTTTCTTTAAGTTCCGGCGGCGAGAATTCACCGGAGACACTCAACTTTTGCGGCGTACATGGGAAAGCCAGCATTTTATTTCTTCTTGTTCTTGATCTCGTTTGTTTATGATCCATGTTCTTGAAATTAAGAGTTCGCATTCCTTGAATGCGAACTCCATAGATTCGTCCACCTTCAAATTTTTCAATCTTTTAATTTCCACATTTTTTTTTAATTACACCTTTGTCAATCACCCTAGTTATAGTTTGAATTTTAAATAGTGGACACTACTACTATCAACTCTCAATTCACAACAACTCCAATTATTATTATTCTAGGAAAAATCAAGATCAATAAAAATAGGCCAACTGATTTTGTTACATTTACCTTGGTCTCAAACTGGCCTGAGCCTTGACATTGGGTTTGATTTAGTAAGTACCATCATAACCCAGGTTTACCCTATAAAGAGTATTCAAGAATTCAATGACTAGCCATCAAGGTCTTAACTTTTTTGAGTTAATAGGCTAAGATTCTTTGCTAAAACAGCTTGCTTGCTCTGTGTAAAAGGCCTTGGCTTGTGGCTACTTGGTGCACGCCAAAACATAACGATAAGTACACCTGTGACCTGGCAAATAACCAGTTCGATTCCTCCGTACATTTCAAAAAAAGCTTGTCATCTGCTAGTAGAAATGGTTAGCAACTTCACATTTTTTTCCTATCTAGATTAGTTCTATCCTAAAATATAAAAGAGACTGAAACAGGAAACATGCTCTGTTTTTCTCACCAATATAAGCATTTATACGTCCTGCCCTTTTGAAGATCCTGAAAGAGCAGAATGGTTTATAAGCTAACTGCTATGAAATCAAAACTCTCGAGAGTATCAAACATGAGAAAGATGGAATTCGATACCATATATCAACGCTCTGTCCTTTATCTCTGAGAATGGTGGCAACCGAAGATGCTGCAACTTGAAGATCCGGATCTAATGCAAATACAATGTTCTCAACTTGGAGGCTGACTTCTGGTAGGTGACCCTTTTCCTTCAATAGCTAGCTACATCCGACAACCACAAGAAAAATACAAAATTCAAATAAAATTCTGTTAACGTTTCACAATGACAAGATCAAAGAAAATGATATAACAAAAAAGCGAGAAATAAGAAACTGGGTGACAAATCATGCACTAAGTTCAGTATTTGCCAACACATGTATGCAAGTACGAAGTCATTATGCTAACGTCCACAAAATCCTTTCAACTCCCCATAAATAATCAACATTATCATGGAAATTTGCAGAGGACCACATACTCAAACTAGACATTATATTGATGTGAGTCATGTGACAACTATGTGGAACTGGTTTTTCACTACAGAGAGATCTATACATTTTAAGTCGACCCATTGTTTATCCTTCTTTTAAATGATGAACACACGTCCATGATTATGTGAAATTGATAAAGTAAATCATAGTCAATACCAAAAAACTTTAGCTTTTGGAATACAAGCAAATGCGCATATCCAGCCTCATGCATAGAACATATATCATACAATTTAAAAACAATGCAAGAATAAAGCTTTCCGACTTACTTCGACTATAACAGCGTCACTGAATCCAAAACCACATGCTGGAAGGTCATCACCACCAAAAGTTGAGAGTAACCGCTCATATCTTCCACCACCACATATTGCTCTTAACTTTCCATCCTTATCAAAACCCTAAATGAGACAAATTAAGCAGTTTAGAAACAAACTACAAATGGAGGGCATGAAACTGTGTTGAAGCTGTCCAGTCCAGCGTGCACAATCGAATCAGAAAAAATAGCATTAGCCATCAGCAACAAGAGATCATTCAAATAAGAAGCTGTGGGTTCATCAAGAAACAAAAGTTTAGGGTGTTTTAAGATCTCAATGCAAATGCTAACTCTTCGTTTTTGACCACCAGTTAACCCTTTAGCTCCCCAACCTCCAATTCTTGTATTAATTGCATGTTGTAATCCCATTTCTCTTATTGTCATTTGTGCTCTTTGTTTCTTCTCTTTTTTGGACATCGAATCTGGTAATTGAAGTTGAGCTGAGTAGTAATTTGCTTCTTTTACTGTTAACGTTGTGATCAAAGTGTCATCTTGAGTCACATATGCCTGTAATTAATTGAAAGTGAATTATTCAATTAGATAATAAGACGAAATTAAACTTTAGTCTTTAATGAGGCTGTCAATTTTCTCAATTACACATAAAATTAATTTAGATACTTATATTAAGTTTAGTTTAACTTTTTTTTTTTTTTACATTCAATGTCTCGTTCTGACCGTGTTGTTATTATATATAGTTTGAATAAAAGAATCAAATCAATAAAATTCTGGTATCTGATTTTGTTTTTGATATTATATTGAGATCTAATGAGCCAGATAAATATTGCGGATCACACAATAAGAATAGTCTGTCATTGCACCAAATTGTTGACGAAGTGTGTTTTGGAGAAATTGAACTCATGAACTCCGAAGACATACCAATTAAACTACATCTAATTGACTACATTCTGCTTTTTTTAATAATAGTAAAAGTTTTGATTCTAGGCTTACTGATTCTATTCTAATTATAATTTTACTACACCAACCGATATAGTGATTTTTTTTTATTGACTTATAGTAAATAATTTTTAGATGAAAATACAGATTCCAATAAATTGTTTTATTAATTTGGTTGTCTTGGTTGGTTATTAGTTTCTTGGCTGAAGATAAATTATTATTTTTTATTAATCTAGATTTCTAGATATGTGTTTGACGGTTCATGAAAATTAATTTATGAGGTTTTGAGCAAGAATTGTAAATATGAAAGTGCAATATGCTTTAATACTGCACTATTGTTGGTGATATGAAGCTTTATATCCATACATATTCCTTTTTTATTTTCTTTTTCAAACCATACATAATATTCTTATATCTATTTAAAGATGGTGAGAAATTATTAAATCCATGAACAAGTGAGAAGAAAGAGACAATAAGATAAAGATGCTTATGACCATTAATTATGCCTGGTACTTGGGCCTACTCTTCCTGCAATAATACAAATATGTGGATTTAAATTACTAAATACTAAAAGAATTAAAAAATTTATAATATTACCAATGTGATAAATTTTAAGATCGATAGATAATAGCGGTTTAGTATTTGGTAAATTTTAAGATTAGTAGATAATAGCGGTTAGAAACTTCAAATAACTATTATTTCATTAAATTTATATTGGATGTTTTTTTTATTATAGTTGATAGTTAATTGAAGCAAAATAATATATATATATATATATATATATATTTTTTTTTATATTTTCAGGAGCTTGGGATCGGGAAGTACCCCTAAAAACATAGTCTTATTGTATAATATAAATACCTTAGTTTATTTTCAAAAATTGTAATATGCTATTATTTATGAGCATATTCAAATTCAAAAACAAAAATCAGCATTAATACACAAAGACAAGACAACCTCAAACTGGTGCCTAAATTCAAACACTAATTTCTTACTACCTCTTCCACACGTCTCTCTCATCTATACTACTCTCTAGTTTTCTGAGGATTTAGTAGATTTTTTTCTATAACTTAATTAAATTCTCTGTCAGTCTATAAATTAAATTTATCGTTATTATGCATTTACGAATAAGGATATATTTAATTATTCTCAAAAAATGATAAATTTAATTTTGAATTTATATCAAAAGGTAAAATTTAAATACATTAATTTTTTAGGATTAAACACATTATGTATAAGTATCTTCAAAAAGAATTAAGTAATTACTTAAGCAAGTTTTAAAGTTTAAATTATAAAGTTGTGAATAGAGAAAATTGAGTTGAGAAAGTCGCTCTTTTAATGAGTCTCTGCAGTACTACTCAAACCTGAATTAGTTGAAATTCATAATTTGATGTTTGAAGCCAGTGAATTTTTTTTTTTTTTTTTAAAATCACTATCCTTCTTGAGAATGATAAAAATTTATCATAGAGCTGTTTAGTTGTCAAAATATAACTTTTTATATGAAAAGTTATATTCTAGAAAATTGATTTACAGTAAATAAAAATTTATTTGAGGAAAAATAAAAATTTTCTAAATAAGTAAATAATGATATTTGGCTAATGGTAAGTTTTTGTAGTGAAGTAAATCCCTGCGTCTCCGTCTTAACAAATACAAATGAAAATATATTATAAATTTATAGCACAACAAATACAAATGAAAATTGGAGAATTTCAAGCCAAAAATTTTCAAAGCCATACCTTGTGTTTGTCTTGAATAATTAGATATATCCTTAGATGAATAACACAAATTACATTGAACATCGCTATCAAACTAAAGCTAGAAACTGAAAATTACAAAGACAGGAAGGTTAACTTCACTTATAGACTTATATACAAATTAGTCCTTAAAGTTATGATTCTATACATACATATTCACTCTAACTAATTTACTATTCTAATTCCCCCTCAAGCTAGAGCTTAGATAGAATGCACTCCAAACTTGTCAAGAAATAATTGAAATCTAGGTGTTATATGTTGTTTGGTAAAAAAATCTGCAATTTGCTTTGATGAAATCACTCGTCTGTTGAACCGTGAGCTACAGCACAAACTCGACTCGATTTGTGGCAATCTCTATTTATGTTTCTAAATTCACATTTTGACATGACTATTTATATTTAGTTTTATATGTTATCTTTTATAAAAAAATATTTTTAATTGAAATTCGAATAATTTTCAACTATAGTATCAAATTTTGGTCTATATAATTAGAAAAAGTTTGAACTTCAAATTTTAATCTCAATGGGTCCAAATTTCTATTTCCTTTTACTGATAATTCTTTCCTTATAATACCTTTTTTTTTTTTTTCGTCTGGCAAGCTCTTACATGACGTGTCTAATGATTTACCTAACTTAAGTGACATGTAATTTGCTCCTCATAAGAACCCAAGGACTATTTTGCACTTTACCTTGTCTTCAACCTTGAATTAGGGAACAAATTATAATTTGCCAAGGGCATTATAAAGATGCCCTCCAATCATCTGTAAGACCATTGTAGCTACCGTAATTAATGGTGAGATTTTCTGAGTATCATAACTTTATTCTAGTATTATTGAACTTGTCGGATTCAATTGGTGGTATTAGCTTGTAGGTTCAGTGTTGAAAATCGTGGGTGAGAAGTGGTATGAAGTTTGGTTCATATGAAAGGAGAGAGATAGATGAGAGCTTCCGAGTTAAGAAATAATCTCATCGCCATCTCAGATCGCATCAACACCGTCCAACGTCCACCACGGCCAACCACGGCCAACCAAGACCACCAAGCGACTGGTCTTGGACCGACGACGAATAACATAGAGGCTAGAACAGTTGAAAACGACAGCTGAAAGACTACCGGTGAATACCTATTCTAATTATATAAACCAAATTTCAGGGACTGTGTCTTTGAAATTGGTACGTTAGCTCTAAATTTAACAATTCAAAGTGTTATTAAAAAAAAGGCGAGAAAAAAAATGTAATGTTTTTAAAAAAAATAAAAATAAAAATTTTCAAGCAGATTGACAGTTGAAGAAGTAGAATTAAGTGCTGCGATCCTAGTCCTTAAAGTGGCAGCTGATAAGAGGCAACCTCCATGTCTGGTTGGAGGTTGATGCAGCAGCAGTGGTGTCGTTAATCCAAAAGAGAACCAGCCCAGAAAATGAATTGGGTAATCTTATGCTCTCTCTTCTAGATTTAGTACCTCGCTTCCTTTCTTTTGAATGTTCTCATGCCTTCAAAGAAGCCATTGTCATGGCTCATAGTTTAGCTCAATATACTTTAAATGTCTCATTTTGATGTAAAGCAGATGGACAATCTGCCTTAGGAATTGCTTCATTCAACTGTTTCTTAAATTTGGTAGTTTTGCCTAAAAAAGCATAAATTGTAGCAATAAATTCAAAATCTATCTAATACTTTTAGTTTCAACTCAAAGTTAGTTTTAAACCAAATTGAAGTTTCAGTAATTAACCATTTTTCAAAACATAAAAGTCCTTTGTATTAATTAATCAAAACGACATTGTAACATTTCTATTTAGCATCATCCAAAGGCTTATTATAAGGATTTGCTAATATTCTCTTTGCTTGTCTAAAAGAAACAAATTTAAGTTCTCTAACTAAAGGCTTAAACATTTCAACAAACCCAAGAACAGACCACAATAAAACCCTATATACAACCACCATACCAAATAGTATAGCAAGATCAATCCATTTAGAATAACCCATTTCAACTTGCCAAATATTCCTCAAGATTTCTTCACCATTTATATAAGGTGGTTCACCATTATGACGATCACTTGGAAACACTAACCCTTCAAATTCATTTTTATAAAGTCCTTGATAAGCATACTTATGGAAGGCAATGTAATACAAAGGATATTTCCAAAGTATTGTGGGAAGATCGTCCGGTAGCCGGAAAAACCCACCACTTAGCATCATTAGGCCTTGAATTCCGGCACCGGTAATTAAACCCATGAGGAAATTCGGAACAATGGTTGCCACAATTAGCATTAGGCCTTCTACTAACATCATACAAGCAAAAAGTGTTAAAGCAAAATAGATAAAATGTGCAATTCCTTGTTGGAGACCAACAAGATAGTATGTAATTGCTCCTGGAATTATTGAAATTAGAAGTAAGAAGGGTGTGGATGAAAGTGTGTTGCTAATTACAAATGCACTTGAATGGTAATGCCCATTTAATCTTTCCCTTTGAAATACCTATTCATAAGGGTAAAAACAAAGAACTTATTGTCAATTGTTATAAAAGTTTTAATATGTATCTTTGAACTTTGAGATTATTATTAGGATGTAAATTGTAAACTAACCTTCATGTCCTCCACAAATGAAGGGAAACCTCCAATGGCCATTATGGTTAACAAGGAAGAAATAAACATAAGCAATGATCCTCTTGCCTAAAAATTAAAGCAAAATTAAGTATCTAATTACAATAATTAATTTGTTCTAACATGAAAAATAAAGGAATAATATCATAGTCTAAAAATAACTTTTAACCTAATTACACTTTTAATTCTCAAAAGAATCATATTTTAATTTTTAACCGTTAAAATGGACATATTCGCTTATTTATGAAATGTTTATAAACTATTTATTTATATTTATAACATAAAGTAGTTATTGTGATAATTATTTTTAAAAATAAGTGGTAAAATTTAGCGAAGAACCATAAATAAATGTAAAGAAATACTCCCAAAAATAAAAAAATAAAAAAAAAAGTAAAGACATACTGACTTGTATGGAAGTGTAGGCAGAGCCGATACTGTAGAAAACAGAGCCCAGGCCCAAACTTAACATGATATATATACCCAAACGAAGCCAGTAATAACCCACATCACGATACATGTTCACAAAAGACCTTCTTGTCAATACAACCCACTGCATTATGGAATTAGCTTCCTTTCCATTCCTTAATTCTGCTCTCTCCTGCAACAATTACATAAGATTCACTGATTAGTTAATCATGATCTTAAATAAATTAATCTTATTTGTATTAGGTAGCTCACCTGTCTGCATATTTCATCAATCCGGCTTCGAATTTGATCACTAATAGCAGACGATTTATAACTTCTTGCAAGAAAATTGATCACTTCCTCTCTGTTTCCCTTTTCCCCAAAACCTTGTTCCATGTCCTAATAACATATGCAAATTACATTATTAATTAGAGAAGGAAATATATATATTTTGCAAAGAATTAATAATAGTACATACCTGATCAAAATCTGAATTAATTGTTCTTAAATAATGGTCCGACGGATTCTGGTTAATCGGACAAGGAAAACCATTCAATTCAAAAAACTACAAAAACATTATCAAAATTTACAAGTATTAGTGAAGAAAATGCAGAATAATTTGCATAAAACTAGTAAGTTTTTAGTCAATAATTACCATAGTTGCAATAGCAGAGGGTCCAAAATAAATAGTTTTGCCAGAAGAGAGAAGGCAAAGACTATGAAAGAGTTGAAAAACTTCAGTGGCAGGTTGATGAATGGAGGCTAAAACAGTCATTCTATGTTGTTTAGAAAGATTAGCCAATTTTTTCATAACATAATAGGAAGCTGCACTGTCAAGCCCACTTGTTGGCTCATCAAGAAAAAGGAGTTTAGGTCTTGTTAATATTTCTATACAAATGCTTACTCTTCTTTTTTGACCACCACTTAAGCCTTTTCTTCCCCAACCTCCAATTCTTGTATCAATGGAGTCTTGTAATCCCATCTCTTTTATACTCGTTTCTGCTCTCTCTTTCTTCTCTGCCATTGACATTGATTTCGGTAACTGAAGTTGTGCTGAGTAGTACACTGCTTCTCTTACTGTTAGTGTCCATGTTATTACATCATCTTGAGCTACATATGCCTATTTTCAAAGAACACAAACAACAATTTACGGGAATATGAACAATTAATGAAATAATATAAAATTGTGTCATTTGACCATTCCCGTGAATGATGATTTGGGTTCGGTTGATGCCAGCTGTTCCAGTTTTAACAAATTAACGTTTTTAGTTTTGAATTTATTTTTTTCTGTTAGAAATTGTGCATACGTACCGATGAGGCATCATGGGGCAATGGCTTTTTATGACCATTGATCAAAACTTGTCCTGTCAGTTTTGTATTTGAATCTAATCTCCCTGCATGTAATAAAAAAACAAATATTTCATTTCATATAATCTCGTGAACCTGCAACAAGTCAATCAACTTGAAATGTTTATGTCATTAAAACAACAACAAAAATAATAATAATATATTAAAATTTATGAATTATTTTGGTGGAGAAGAGATCTCTCTCTCTATCTCTTACTTTTACTTACCAGCCAAAGCATCAAGAAGAGAAGTTTTGCCACAGCCAGAAGGACCCATGACTGCCAAAATCTCTGCTGGTTGAGCAAATCCTGTTACGCCTTCAAGAATACATTTAAAACCATTTTTTCTACTCGAAACTGAGACACCCACTTCTTCCCATGTCAAGAACACATCATTTCTATCTGTATTTTCGCAAAATTTGCTACTGCTTGCATACCCTTTTCCCATGTCTCGTGTCGCTTCTGTTTCAAGAGACGACATGGCCACATTTTCATTCATTTCTAGTTGATGAAAACTGGGTGAAGAAGCCATGGAAAAATGTAATTCGCTTGATTCTGAGATTTGTAACTTCGGTAACTGCTAAGAAAAAGGAGAAAAAGAGACAAATTGGTATCTAAAAAGCCCAGCTCTCCAATCCAAGTGTATATATACTCTTTCGTTAACAAATATGTTTGTACGTTTCCCTATCGAACTTGCGCCTTCCTACCAATATTTTTTTTTTATGGAATTTAAACGGTGAACGAAAAAAAAAAATAAATTGAATTGTGGATAAATGGAGGCATTACGCAAGTTTATTTACGTATCTTTAATAAAAACTTGAAATCAATAAAAATCTCTGCCTATTAAAAAATTTCCTTTAATTTCGCAAAATGGACTTGCAAAACTACAGTTTTGCAAGTTTAATTTGGAAAAGTGTTTCCCAAGTTGATCTTGCAAAACTGTAATTTCGCAAGATCATCTAGTGAAAGTAATGGAGTTTTTTTTCTTTGTTGGCACTTCATTTCGTCAATCAAACTTGCGGAAGAAAACAACCTATTTAAGGACGGAAGAAACAGAAAAACAATTACATTTTAAACAAGATTAGAATTATGTCACTAAAAAAAAACCCTAAAAATTGTGAAAATGAGAAATTACATGATGTGAGATAAAAAGTAAATTTGAGCATCTTTCTCCATACACAACTTCATTTCCATCAAATCTATTCTGGAGCAGTACTGTTCCAATGGTGGACGGAGTAGTTTGTTCGAATAAGAGTTTAGCCGACACAACAATCTGCATCGATGCTCAGTTGTTTTTCGATCATCTTATTAATCGAGTGTGCAGAGTTTGTAAGGTGAATAGGAGGGTGGTTCAACTGCGTTTTATTTTGGTGTGGACAGAAGACAATGGTGTTAGGCGTTAAATAATTATGCGGGACGACGAGATAATGCCATTCTTATACTTTTACGCGTTCAAATATAAAAAATTGTACATATCAGCGGAACAGATCGGCAATATTACTACGCCTGCACCGTATGCCATACAAGAAAGCAGCGCTGCTGCAAATGAGAATATCGGTGCTGCAGATGAGAATATGAGCGCTGGATATGCTGATGAAGAAAATGAGGAACTCGTAGAGCCAGTCTACGGTTCCGTTCATCCAGATGAAGATGCGGGGAATGAAGAGGAGATCTCAGCGGATAGTGGTTTCAGCAGCGACGAGGAGTATGTGCCTTGGGACGATGACACCGATGACAGTGAAATTGATGTAATTACACCATCGGGACATTTTATTTATGGTGACATAGGAGAGGAAGTACCAGAGTAAGAGGTTTCTGCAGAACCAATATGGGATGGAAATACGGAGAGTATTGATGTCGGGATTCATTTCAAGAGCAAGAAATTTGTAATGTTTGTCGTGGCTGAATGGTCCGCAAAAAGAGCCGTGACATTCCGCACGGTCTCGAGTAAGATGACGACGTATGCTGTAGAATGTGTTATCTGTAGGCCTACATATCCAGAAGAACTATTGCACGACCCACAATACAACTGGAGCATTCGTGCATTGGAATAGTTATGGTCGGGAAAGTGGAAAATAGTTAAATGGGTTAAAGAACACAATATTAAGAATGACTCAGGATATAAGGTGAAACAAATTGTACTGTCTGTAGACATCAAAGTCGGTCACCATCAGTAGCAAAATGAGATTCACGATGTTTTTCGACGCATCGCAGAATAAAAAGACTCTCAGCAGCTACATAACGTAGCATCGTGCTCTTTGCTGGTATACCATATTCGGCAATTCATCGACAACCGGCGTCTGAATTACCCGCTGCAAGACGCGAAAGAGTAATTGGGTATACGAGATGTCACCGTCCTGCAGGGTGAACCCGAGAAAATCCTCGCAAAACACATGTCATCCTGGACCGGACACTACTTACCATCCCGTCACTGTAAATCCATCGACCCGCAGCCTCATCAACACCTCCACATCTTGAAGTGTAATCGTCTCCTCTCCGAACGGAAGATGGAAGGTGTGCGTCTCTGGTCGCCATCGCTTAACCAAAGTCGTCAGTAGGGCCTAGTCGTACTGGATCAACCCGATCCGCCGCACCATCCCGAACCTTAATTGGTCGATAAAATGTAGAGTTCGTGGTTTCTCTACCTCAAGCAGCCTCCATATTGATTGGTCTGCTCGCCGAACATTAAGAGTCCGATTGTACCTTTTGTCTCCTTGAAAGACGAAATACGAGTCGGTGCTCCTCCTGCAAGAACAACAAATCACCCACTGTCGGTCCTTGCTCTATAACCCTCTCCTGCTGAGAACTCAAAGAAGAACCTCTCTCCATCATTGCACGTAATTTTCGCAATCGTTTATTACTTTTAATTATTATTTACAATAAAAATTAATAATATTTAGTTAATTATTTTTAAAAAATATTATGATAATTCAATAATTATTATTAAAATTTTATTAAATTAAATTAATTTAATAAATTTAAATTAAATTAAAGTAATATAATTAATTTGGGTGTTATATTAAATTCTTAGAATATGGCTTCCTTCAAATTTGATTAATAACTAAATAAATTATAAATTATTAAATTAAACCCGAAATTTTATTAAATTCAATATTATCTACGTAATTAATCATTAATTTCAATATTAATTATAATTACATTACATTATTAATTATTAAATAACATTAAATTATATCAATTTAATTTAATTATACTAATTTAATATTATTAATTTGAGTTTATATTAAATTTTTTTAATATGGCTATTAAATTTCATTAATGTAAAAATAAATTATTATTTATTAAATTACAATCTACATATAATTAATAAAATTAATAATTAACAAAATTAATCCTATAATTAAATTACAATGAATTAAATTCAATTAATAAATTTCAGTTATATTAAATTAATATTATTAATATTATTAATTTCAGATTAATATTAAAATCTTCGACTACTAAATTATTAAATATTTAATACCATATTAATTATGAAATTAATAACTCGATACTATTAATCAAGTTCAATTAAATAATTAATAATTAACAAAATTATTAATTAAATTAAATATTAGCTATATTTAAATCACATTATATTAAATTAATAAATTAAAATTAACTTAAATTATAATTTTAAATTTCCGTTTTATATTATATTTTTATAAAATGCTTAATAAATTATTAAATATTAACTACAATATTAATTATTAATATAATAACTAATTATTATTAATAACATTTACTTAATTAATTAATAATTAACACAATTAATAATTACATTCAAAATTATTAAATTAAAATAATAAAAAATTTCGCTAACAAAATTAATTTGAAACAAATTAATTCCTACACCATGAAAAATATTATTCATTTTTCTATACGAACACCCTAAACCATAAAAAATTTTGCTAACATTATTATTTTATAGCCTAAGATTACATCTTCCCTATATTTAAAATTAACATAAATTAAAAAAAAATACGAGTAATTACTACATACCTTTGTTAAAAACGTCAGAAATTCGTCTGATACCGATAAAATTAGCTGACCTACGTACCAATTTCCCTCAAAATCCTCTCAATCTCTCACTCACTCTTTTGGATTTTTGTTGCTAAAAGCATGCGGAGGGGACCAGTTGTTTGCTGAAATGGAACACCTCTCTTTCGCAAGGTCGTGTTGCGAAAATGGAGAGATTACACAAGATTATGTTGTGCAATCAACGCAGCACTCTCCTATCCATCCTTTTGCTGCCTCCGTCCACGTGTACGCACGTTATTTGTTGGCATGTTACGCAAGTTCCTCTTGCGTATGCTCCCTCCACAAGACAACCGCCACATGTCCAGGCCACCGAATTACTGCACGCCACGTTCGTCATTCCATGTTGCGTAACTATAATCTCACGACGTGTCCGCTTCTCATTCGTCTTTCACACTAATTACGTACTTAACATCATTAATTCCACCAGTAACTGTTTGTTGCCTCTTGTTTCGCAAATTACACTTACGGAAGTAAGCTGCTTTCGCAATTTGAGCTTGCCCAGCTTTATGTTTTGCGAGTTGGACTTGCGTAAGGTCTAGTTTATGTCTACAGTTTGAATTTGAGTATTTTTTTCGTAAATGAACCAATTTTTTTTTTTTTTTTTACAAACAATTAATCATATGAAGATAAGTTACTGTTCTAATACCAAATTGTAAGCCGCTAACAAAAAGTTTGACTATCACATATATCAATTGCATTAGCCGATATAACAAAGAGTTTTCCTCAATTTTATTTAATTTATTCTCCTTATACAAGCTTCATTTAATAGATTTAGCTATTGGTCTTTTTCTACTGATACTTAATATGGACTTGCAAATTATATTTATATTTATTCTTCAAATTTTTCTCAACAAACAAAATATATTTAATACGAGAACACCGTAAAAAATAAAACTAAATTTACTCAAGGAGTAAAAATAACTCTTACAAAAGGAAAATATTATTAAAAATATCATATCAAATAAAAAAATAAGATAGATATTAAATTGTTAACTATAAAATAAATAAAGTATGGGTAACTACCAGCAAAAAACTAACCGCAGTGAAGCAAAAGTTCACCGATGAAAAGATGAAAGAAAACCAAGTATCAGTCACATGCAGTGCACTACACGGCAACGTTTGTCTTTATTCAATTCTGTAACTATAAGTATTTGCCCCTCGTGTAAATGACTTTTCAAATTTCTTCAAATAATAATTTTTCAAAATTTATTTATCAATTTTTTTCTCAAAAATGCAATACAAAATTTATTTTAATAACTAGGAAACTTTAATAAATATTAACCAATTATCAATTATCAATTTTTTAATAGTCTATTAATTGATAATTACTCAAGAGAGTAAAAATAACTCTTAGAAAAGGAAAATATTATAAAAATTATCATATCAAATAAAAAAAAGAAAAAAGATAGATATTAAATTGTTAACTTTAAAATAAATAAAATATGGGTAACTAACAGCAAAAAATAACCGCAGTGAAGTAAAAGTTCACCAATGAAAATATGAAAGAAAACCAAGTATCAGTCACATGCAATACACTACACGGCAACGTTTGTCTTTATTCAATTCTGTAACCATAAGTATTTGTCCCTCCATTCTCGTATAAATGACTTTTCAAATTTCTTCAAATAATAATTTTATAAAATTTATTTATCATTTTTTTCTCATAAATACAATACAAAATAAAAGTTTACTATGTATAGTAAAATATAGATAATTTTCTTCCTTTTTTCAAGGGATTAACGTGGATCTAACTCAAGATGTATGGTCTTGTTCTTTCACTATCGAAAGAGTATCCATGTATCAGTACTATTGTCGCATTATTATAAAATTTTTATAGCAATTATTATTTTTTAGTTTGTATATTAGTTATAAAAGATTGATAATATATTGTAATAATGAATTAAGTTTTATTAATTTATTGTAAATTAATAATAAATTTATATGAAGTTCTAAAATTTTCTCTAATAAAACAGTTATAAGCTACTTGTAAACTCATATATAATACATATGCTTTTTTTTGGTAATTATTTCACCAAATATTTTTTTTGGTAATAATTATTTCACGAAAGTTATTGTTTCAATACAAAATTGTAAGCCGCTGGGTAGAATCATATGAACATGAGTTTGCCGCTGGGTAGAATCATATGAACATGAGTTATACTATAATTTTTTTTTTTAAAAATAACTAACTTATAAAAAAATAACTAAATTCAATTAAAAAAAAGAAAATATAGTTATACTATAATTTTTTTAAAAAATAATTAATACAATGAAATTGATTTAACATCTTTTTATCATAGATTTTGAAAAATTTCTATTATTTTTGTAGTACCAAAATTTATAAGTTTTTAATTCCTGTTGCTCAGATGGATAAGATCGGCTAGAGTTTGTAGAGCAGCGATATAAAAAAGATAAATATTAAAATAAAATTACATTTTAATCTTTAAAATTTAATAATTTTTTCAGTTAGTTTCTTTATCTATAACATGTTTAAATGAAAGGATGGGAAAAGAAACATTTGGATTGCCAAAAATACCTCTCATATTTTTAATTTTTTGAGGGTAATTCAATCTTTATTAAATTACTAAATTAATTAAGTAATTGATAAATAATAATTCTTATAGTATTAGTATTAATAACATATCCTAATTAGGAGTTAGTATTAGCATTATATTTTTACTAAATTAATTAATAAATTATTTTAATTAATTATATAATTAATTAGTATGAGTTCATAACTTATAAAATTTGTTATTGTAATTATTAAAAATTATAAATTTTTTAAACAATCTTATAGTTAAAATTATTATAAAAATAAAAATTTGTATAAAGATTACTGCATTTGAAGAAATATTTCATAATCAAAGCATTCCACATGAAAAATTTATGTAATACATCATTGCAATGTAATTCGTTAAGAGAAAAGCATTTTGTAGATTTTATTAGTACTAATATTTAATTTAGGGCGACGCTATTTAATTACTCCTATATTCACTTAAATTGTTCTATTTATTTCCAAAAAAAAATAAAAATTCTTTGCACTACTAGAAACTGAATAAATTAGTAATACGTATTTACAAAATAATTAGAATACATAATTGACCATCTCAACTGTTCAATTGTCATTATCTATTCATCCCACATCGAAAGAATGAACAAATTTCATAAAATATAAAAGTCTATCAGGCTTAAGCTGATCGTCGAGCTCAGTTGCGAGAGCTTGTAACCCAAGTGGGGGCCGTGAGGTAGCGGAACATGGATCTAGTTCCGGAGGGTTGGATTTCGCTCAGCTAATTTCTGGCCTGCCCGTTCCAAGCTGGGAGTTGAATTGCGTGGGCCGATCTAAAGCTTGGCCCGCTCAGTTTCTAGAGCGGAGGGCACAGCGTGAGGCTGGTTTCACAGAGCAGCGAGCACCTCCCGCTCTCGGCAGTGGAAGGATAACAGGCCGGTGCTTATCGGATCCATATGACCCAATGGGCTGGTCCTACTGGACTGCTACTTTTTCCTTCGTAGAATTAAATTTGAAAATTAAACAAAATTCTAAAATATAAGCTATATTTAATTTACTTTTGCTACAAATTTTTCAATAATTGGTTATTTTTAAAATACATTTGATAGTATATTTGACACCCAATTAATAAGGAAGACTTGGACAATCATCAGGAATTTCAAGTGTTCTTGAGGTTAATGATCTCATGCATCCAATTAATTCTGAATCTGATTACAGCAATTCTTCGAAAAATCACCAACAAAAGGGTCAATTCATCAAATAGTTTTGGTCCAAACAAGCACTTGTACAACTCTTCAAACAGTTATTGCCTTAAAAATTTGAGAAGCCAATTTGGGCCTAACTTTTACAATTTAATATTCTCATGGATTATTATAATAAATAGTTAATTTTAATTAAATAGCACATATATTTAGTGTTTAGAAAATTAACAATTTTTTTTTCTTTTTAGAAAAATATGAGAAATTAGATAGCACAAAAAGTTATATTTGCCTAAATAACAAACGTATATACTATTTCGTTAAAATATAATTACTTTTCTATATGCTATCTACTAAAATCGCACTATTTGTATTATACTTATTTTCCATTGTTAAATAAAATTGTTTAAATATTGAGTCCTTAATATTGTTGATGTTTTTTTTTTTTTTTCAGATTTAATACATAACTTAACATCTAACCTGTGCACAATTTAACATCTCTATTTTAATTCCTTTAGCAAATCAATATCATGTTTCAATTCATTTAGCAAATTGACATTTCCCTTCTAATAAAATTAGATGTGAAGTATATACACATTTTAGAGGTTAAAATGAAATTTTTCAAACAATTATCAAAGTGATATTTTAATGTCTTCCCCTTAGGCCACGTAGTGTTTCGAACTTTAGAAACTGAAAACTTCATTTTTCAAATTCGACACTCTTTTGGCACCAAAAAATGTCATGCGAGAGCAACGTTAGCAATGTTAGCATCCCTAGATACTATTTCATAGGAACAATTTTTTTAAACAAAAACATTTTATTTCAAAATTTTCAATTTCTATACTTATGTAATGCTCTCTTTTTGCATTGTACTAATAAATAAAAGTCCGCATTTTCAAAAAAGATTCCAATTAGATCTGTGAGTTCAAATATTAATGAAGATTCCAATTATGAAGGCGGTCAAATGATGGTAACGTTGGTATTTTGGACTGCTCTTGCTTGATATAATTAGTTGTGGGTGT
>CANUEY010199782.1:0-18134 GCA_948099555.1 Croton setiger
TTCTAGTAAAATCTCGATCTCCTAATATACCTCGTACAAACCAACTTGCCAACTTAATGTTTTTTAATCTTATTTAAAACATTATTTTTTTTTTTTTTTTTTTTTTTTTTTTTTGTGGGTGCTCTAATATTTGACTCATATTCTGGCTCAAGATGATTATTTTTAGAAACCAGTGGATTTATATATTAAATGGCTAAATGGCAGCCTCATCTTTTGCAGTTAATTCACATATCTAAGAGAAAATATCGGTTTGGTAATGTTAATCTTCTTCATGGGGTCCTAACTTGGTACTTTTTCATGTAGCTTGGATACTTTTCCATATGCTGGGACAACAACTACGTGTGAATCTCTTTACATGGGAGTTCCTTGTGTTACCATGGCTGGTGCGGTACATGCTCACAATGTTGGCGTGAGTCTACTTAGCAAAGTTGGTGAGGAGTCTTTTCTCAAAATTATTATTGCTTTTATGACTTTGTAAAGAGCCTTTGTGCACTTATCCATGTGTTAATTTCAAATTTAATTTAAGTACCTGGTGTATGCTCCACCCGTTCTGGATGAAACTTCTGCATTACTATTATAATTACATGACATTCTACTGCATGCTATAATTATATTAGAATAAGCTTGTAGTAGAAAAAAAGAGCACACCAGAACAATTTGGTGTGTCATAATAAGATATTGCGTTCCTATATTTTTTATATAGCTTAATAACTATGAATTTGTCCGATTGCTGTTGCAGGGCTGGGACATCTGATTGCCAAAAATGAAGATGAGTACGTCCAATTGGCTTTGAAGCTCGCCTCAGACATACCCGCTCTATCAAGCTTGAGGATGAGTCTCAGGGATCTTATGTCGAAATCTCCTGTCTGTGATGGACCAAATTTTACACGTGCTCTGGAGTCTGCGTATCGAAATATGTGGGAAAAATATTGTAGGGGTGATGTACCGTCTTTAAAGCATATGGAACTGTTGCAAGAACAAGGGGTTTCTGACTCTGAGGCAGAACAATTAAAAAACTCGGAGCCAACAAATATTACATTCCCAGTAGAGGGCTCTACAGAACCTATCAAGGCAAATGCAAATGGTTTTAGTGCAGTTCCATCATTGATGAGAAATCACTCCGGAGAAAATGGGAGTCAGACTCAGAGCCAGGCAAATCATACTACAAACTCAAACAAACAGAGGTGAAACTGAATTGCTCATAAGCCTTTTGTGGAGTCTGAATTCCAGTGTATACACACCAGGTAATGATTTTCAAAGTTAAAGAACGTCTGATACTCCTGCAGAGTCGAAAGTTATAGCATCTAAGGGGGTGAAAACCATATATTCCTTCCCGTTGTAGGGTCAAATTGTTTGCTAGGGTTTCTGGCAGTAATAGTAATTGGTACTCTGGAAATGTATCATGCCAGAATTATAGCAAACTGAGAAAGAGATAAAATACTGTTACAATGGGGTTCCTTTGGCATTCTCTTTACCTGGAGCAAAGTAGTTAGTGGCACGTGTACTGTAAAGTGTAAGGAAAGATTTGTCTGATTTTTATAAATGGCAATGAGAATGGTTTGCATTGATGGGATATGATCTCTGCCTTTTCAACAATTTGAGATGGAGCAAAATATTAACCCTATGATCTGATTTTGCATTTCTATGCCATTGTTAAAACATGTCTAATCTACAAAATGAAGTTCAAAATGATCTTTTTAGGGGATTTTGTCTTCTGAACTTGCAATTCAGGAAGGGATAAAAACATCAAATCATGTGGGACATTTTGCCTATAAAAATCCTTTTTTTTAGATGGGGAAAGTACCTCAAATAGACTTTCCATGGATTAAAACATAGCCACTGAAATTTTGCTGTAAAAGGAAGCAGTGTATAGAGAAAAATAATAGCAAGTAAATAATTTTGAGGGCAGACGATCTCTTGATTTTTTCTATTTCTGAAGAAATACAATCCAACCTACACATACATCATGTTTCTGAATACAAGCACTTGAAAAACCTAGCTAGAGGTTTGCTAATGCCTGAAATAGAATCTCTGCTCTTGGAAGAACCTCAGTAGTTAATCTTTGACTGATGTCCGCAATATCTTCACATCATGAATAGGCCTGTTTTTCCAAACAAACATGGTTTAGATTCAGACATAAGATACTCTAGAAACATTTGATTTACATTCCACATTAAAACTAATGTATCTTCCTACCAACATGGAAAGACTAAAAGTGTGTGGATGGACGCAATTTTGCATTAGACTTTCTGATGTAAGATGCTACAAAATAAGCAGTGTCAAACTCAAATACGTGGACTATTTCAAATTATGTATCCATCTAAATTTACTTTAAAGAATATGCCATAATTTTTGCCATCTTCGAGTCATCACAACAATAGAACAGTTTACAAATTTCACTCAGTCAATCAGTATGGAAAACACGCATTTTATGAAAGCATACGGCTACCTGTCATTGTTGTCAGTTTGCACGCTTCCAAGTCTTTTGATCACTTCCATTCCTCTGCATACTCTACCAAAAATGGTATGTTTTCCTGAAATTATGGCAGGCCCGGAGGTGTGTTAAAAGCACAACAGCGCATGACATATTGACATACCTTGCAGTTCATAGAGAAGCTTGGACAACTTGAGTGCACATGCATGGAGAACCTATCACTCATATTCTATGATTTGTTGATTGGTACTTATACAGTTTGTTTCAGCAAGCCAACATCCTCCATCAATACAACAAATTTAAGTAGCAAAATATGCTACACATTGGACGAAATGAATTTGTTTAAAGCTATAATTTGCAAGCCATATGCTAGAAGTTTGACTGTGGATATAGAAATAACATGCACCAATTTTGAAGCTAAATTTGTAAAAATATCAGACCTTTTCCCAGCTGCCAAATTTTTACATACAAAGATATTATGAAAATATAATGCATACAAATAGGATATGTCATTACCATCCAGAGAAGGAGTTGGAGCCAAAGTAATGAAGAACTGGCTTCCGTTGGTATTTGGACCAGCATTTGCCATGGATAATATTCCAGCTCCAGTATGCTTCAGTTCAGGTCTTATTTCGTCCTCAAACTTCGACCTGAAACATACCCATTAGAAAAACACAAAAGTCTTACTCTATGCCATATCAAACAAAATTACAGATATACTAAATCATATCCAAAACAAACAAGTTATCATGTCAACTTATTCTTGAAATAAAATCTACTATGAAAAATTCAACTTCTTAAATGAACTGACGTGAAAAAGACTAACCCATATATGGATTCTCCTCCTCTTCCAGTTCCTGTTGGATCTCCACCTTGCACTATAAAATCCTATAACAAAATCAACACACTTTCCATAAGAATCACACTTCATGAAAAGCCAAAAAAATCTCAGTTGCAATAATAGAATTAGTATAATAGTACCTTAATAATTCGGTGGAATTTCACATTGTCGTAATAATTCCTTCGAGATAGTTCAAGAAAGTTTCTGCACGTCTTTGGTGTGTGCTTGTAATAGAGCTAAATAAAAATAAAAACATACACAGCTTTAAAGTTAATTTTCTTCTGCTTTCCCTTGGTTTGTCACAAACCAAACAGAAACCAATTCCACCAGCAAGAAAATTTTGGAAAACACAATCACCACAGATAACTCATAACAAAAGAAGGGAGTACCTCTACAGTGAAAGATCCCATGGAAGTTTCTAGAGTAACCTCAGGAGCTCCACCTTCTGAACTAGCCCACATCTTTGCTCAGTCGTCTGCTTCACCAACCTACAGGAATTCGAGTTTCTGTTTTCCAGCGTTTTGAATAAGCAAGCAAAACGGGTCGGTTCATTTTTTATGTAAATTTGAGAACAGGGTCGGGTGCAATGTTAGCCCAAACCAAACCGGCCCATGTTTTTTCGTCTTTCTTCTGTTTCCACTTCCATGGCCAGTTTCCGTAATAACCTCTATACGGAGAAGGTTGTGATCTTTCTCATTCCAAGTATCCATTTCCGTTTTGATTTTGATGAAAGTATAATCAATCAGGCTACCAGCCTGGTTATCCGGGATCGCATGAGATGTTTGAGATTGTAATTAGACGGGCGGTTGTAATCGGTAATGGATTCGCCGGCGCGGAGAATCAGTGCTTCGGCTTGGTTCGCGCTCTTGGTCTCTCCTCTAGCTATTCTCTATACGTAATTTTCAGTTTCTTCATTGTTTCATTTTAATTATTTTTCTCTACTAGCAATGGTGATGATGATTGAGATAGCATTTGCCTGTCCAGCGGGTTATCAGACCAAGAGGACGCATTAACAGGTGGCTCCATTGGCTTCCTGTTTCTTTGCATAAAAGGATAGACTCTCTTATTAGGAGTATTGTTGGAGTTCAGTGGAAATATGGAGGAAGAGCTGATTGGCAAAAAATGGTTCCTTCTTCAACTGAAACAACTGGTATTAATAGTACTTGAAGAAGAAAATTTTGATCTTTCTGTTTTGTTTTAGGTTTTATGGTAAGTGAAGTTGTTTAGTAGTTTAAATTGTAATGTCAGTTGGGTTTGTTTTCATAGACACATTAGAAGCTGATGCCAAGCAGATTGCAAGATTGGCTCGTGATACTTTTGATAGGTACACTTCATTTTTCTAATCCTCAAAGCATTACATGTATTTGTTCAATTGGATTTAGTTGTTATTGATTATCTTGTGATAAATTGTAATTTTTATTCTAGGGATGGTCCTCTGTTGGTAGTAGCATCTGGCAGAGATACCATATCAGTAGCAAGCACCATAAGACAATTAGCTCCAAAGAATGTTTTTGTTGTTCAGGTTGGAGTTCATTCTTCTTCTTCCCGAATCGTCTTCATGTATGAATAGCACAATTGTGGTTGGAATTTGATGAATGATGAGTATTTATTCCTTGTGCAAAGTTGCATTTGTTTTAGGTGGCTTTTTATGTGTGTTTCCTTCTATTAACTCACAATCTTATATACTTTGGAGATGGATCTAATCCAAAATTCATTAGTTTTTTTCATTTCTAGGTATCTAGTAATGCTGTTAATTTATATTGTCTAACTTTTTTAATCTATTCACCTTTGTTTCATTTGATTATTGTAGCAGATTGATTTGAATGTCTGAAATTTTTCCTTCTTGGGATTTTTCCTTTGAATATATTTTGTAGATACAGCATCCAAGATCACATCTGAATAAGTTTGATTTGGTGATAACTCCTCACCATGATTATTATCCATTGACTCCTGAAGGTCAGAAGCAAATCCCTTGGTTTTTTAGAAGGTGGGTAACTCCACGTGACCCTCCTGATAGCCATGTGGTATGTACTTAATTGCTCAATACTTTTCTAAACTGGGTTTGTGAGTTCTTAACCAATATAAATTGGATAGCGATTAAGTTCAGCTTAGTTTTCTTGTTAATTTATTTCTGTATAGCTAATAGCTTTGGTTTCTTGACTCAGGTTCTTACCGTGGGAGCTCTTCATCAGGCCGATTTTTCTGCACTAAGAAATGCAGCTTCTGTTTGGCACAATGAGTTGGCAACACTTACAAAACCCTTGCTTGTTGTCAACATCGGAGGGCCTACTGGTAATATGCTGTGAAATTAAATATACATTGGTTTCTCTCATTTTTTAGCAGCTGCTTTCAGACATTGTCCATAGTATTGATAACATTTGCTATTTTCAAGAATAGCTGCTGATGGAGTATTTGATGAAGATTCTCAATAATGCATCTTGGAACACATTTTATTTGGTAGCCTGTTGATATTCTGTCATCATATATTAGGTCAAAGAGAGTCCTTGCTAGTCATAATCTTGAGATATAAGTTGGATGAAGGATTTTCCCATGTGTTTACCTTCCACCTTATTGGCTAGCCATAATTTTTTTAAAAAGTAAATATCTGCTGACTGTTGATGCTGATTATTCTATCTATCGAGTCCACATATATCAAAATACTTTGAGCAGCTGTTCCTGATGATGATTACAAAACTAGCTGTAATGCGTTTCCAGCACTCTGCATACCTGTAATATTTGGGGGAAATATATTTCACGCATATACATTTGGTGTTTACAGTATTGCATTGTTTTGTATTTATAGGTGGCTGATGTACCACAATCAAATGAATTTCGTTGTATGAAAAGAAAGCACTTTGTTGAAATGTTTGAATTGTCTTGTTAATTACGGTTAGATTGTTTGATTCATATTACTTTGATTTTCTCCTGTATAATTTAACTAAAATATATTATCAAGTTGGATTAGCAAAATGGATCCATTTCAATTCCAACATTTTAGGGCTATAACTTCAGAAAGATCTAGTACTCTTATGTTCTTCATCACTACTCCCCACATCATATATTAAATATGAAAAGTTTTTATGTGAATGCACTCTCATATATCATGTGGTACTTTATACAAACTTTTGATATCATAACTAACTTTGGTCAAATTAAATTCATATAAATAGTTAATCCTTGGCATATTGTATGCATTTTATTACTATCCTTTTACTTGTGCATAAAAGATAATCTGTTTCTTAGAGCTTCTTTTCTTTAGCAGGCAACTGTGAGTATGGTACAGATCTTGCAAAACAATTGATAGATATGCTGAAGGAAGTTCTTTGGAGTTGTGGAAGTGTTAGAATATCCTTTTCTAGAAGAACCCCTGAGAAGGTATGGTTGCATATAAAGCGAATCCTGTTGTTGGTTCTTTTGATGTCTACATCCTGTTTTGCTACCATTATTGGCAGGTGTCCAAGATTTTGGAGAAAGAGTTTGGTAATAATCCAAAGGTTTACATTTGGAGTGGTGAAGGTATGCTATAACTTATATGGAGACATCCTCTTTGTATTATATATGTGGAACGATAAACATATGTTTTAATTTAATGCTTACTGGGCAGGTGCAAATCCACATATAGGACATCTGGCTTGGGCTGATGCTTTTGTCATCACAGCTGATTCAGTGAGTATGTTGAGTGAGGCATGTAGCACTGGGTATGTTTTGGAAGAAAAGAATGGTATGTTCATTGGCATTCATGTGCACTTTCCTCTGACTTTGTTTTATCTGATGCAGGAAGCCTGTCTATGTAATTGGAGCTGAACGGTGCACATGGAAGTTTGCTGACTTCCAAAGGAGATTGCAGGAACTTGGAGTGGTTAGACCATTCACTGGCAAAGAAGATGTAAGTTGCTGTCTCACCCGCTGATAGTTGGCTGCTATTTCAAAATAAGCTTATTGTACTTATTCATAAAAGTCTGCAATGAGCTCCTTTTGCTAAGCAAAATTTCATACCTAAAAGTGATATCATTTGGTTAATAGATCATTACTGCCGCAATTAAAAAAAAAAAAAAAGAGACTATCTTACACTGATTACTTGTTGGCTTTTTATGGTTTGATTTTACAGATATCTGAGAGCTGGAGTTATCCTCCATTGAATGACACTGCAAAAGCAGCTCATCAGGTGATTGAGGCGCTTGCTGAGCGTGGATGGACGATACAAGCATCATCATGATGCATATACATTTCATCTTAACATTAGGCATGAGCTAGCTTTGCACAATTTTCTCCTCTGTGGTGAGGCATTTTGCTGGGGTTTTAATTTTTGTTTATATGGTTAACTTCTAATCTGATTGTAAAATATTTATCTAATGTAGTCTAAAGAGCTTTGCACAGCACAAATATGAGAATAAGAATATCTAGTCTTTTATCTGTTATGTGGTTTAGTTGGTTGATATATTTTAGTTGTTAGTATTATTGGGTATACATGCATTGTTTGAAGCAGGACCAACTAATCTTTAATTCAAACCAAATGGAGAAGGTAAAATTACCAACTACTCCTCTCAAGTGTCAGATTCCATATAAGTGACATTCCTGGAGCCATTTCATCATTCAAAAGTTCAAATTCTAATTATTAAACAAGCAAAAAAAAATGATGAAGAGTGAGTCTACTCATACAATTGATATGGCTTCAGAGCCAAAAGGAAAAACTATTTTCCTAGGAGCAGGTAGACCTTCTTATCACAGAGGAATTGGACTCCTTGACTTCTTTCTAAGGCTAGGGGCTATAGTATGTGGTATTGCTGCTGCAGCTACCATGATTACTAGTGATCAGTCCCTTCCTTTCTTCACTCGCTTCAACCAGTTCAATGCTAGCTATGACGCTTTTCCCACTTTACAGTATGTCTTCTACTTTTACTATTATTACTCTAAATCATCTCACAATTAACCTAATTAATCTCAAACTATGATCAATGCAGGTTTTTTGTTATTGGACTTGGATTGATTATTGGGTATCTAGCCCTTTCCCTTCCCTGCTCTATTGTAGGGATTGTTCGCCCTCAAGCAGCAGGACCAAGGGTTTTTCTCTTTGTTTTTGATACTGTAAGTGAAATATTTTTTCCAATTTGTTAAGTTTACTGCTACTGGATAATTGTGAACCCTTCATAATTTGTTATGCAGCTGTCCCTCGGCCTAAACATCGGTGTGGCAGCTGCTGCAGCTGACACAGTTTACTTGGCTCACAATGGCAATGGAAACTTAAACTGGTTCGCAATCTGCTTACAGTATAATGATTTCTGCGCAAAAGTGAGTGGGGCTGTGGTGGCAGCATTTGTTTCAGCTGCTGTGTTGATGATGCTGGTGCTTTTGTCTGGGCTTGTTTTCATGAGAAGGCACTAAGGACTAATAAAAAAAGATGGAAATTGTTGGAACATTAAAGTTTGGTTCTCTTAAATGTTAATTATCATCAGTGCTTCTGTAATGGTGGTTTTATGTATTGGTAATTATTTATGTTTCTTTGTTTGATGGGAAGAAAAATTGACTGCAAATATCGCTGTATATTCAAGTAAATTTGCAATGGAAGATTGAAGTACTTGGCATGTACACTTTATGTATTTTTTTCACTCTGAAATGAAAGTGTGAGTAATTATTTGCTGAAATTTTCTTAATTCTTGCCAATTATCAGTCGACTGTTCAATAAGATCCCTCAATAATTCTGATAGGTGAGTTTGCAAACATTTAATAGCAGTTATATGGAATTCGAAACTACTAATTTGCTTAGTCATAAATCGGATCATCATCGAGGAACTTGGTTTTGAATATTGAAGCAAAGAATGGCAAGTTACAATCTCTCATATGTTCAGCCCGCTCATGCCTCGCTCTTGTAATTGTTCAATGATAAATCATGTACTTTACATGCTGATGTTATGATTGTTCAATGAAATAAGCTCTTTTCTTCTTTTTCAAAAAATAAAGGCTAAGATATTACTCTTCTAAATCAGCTTTCACTTGAAATGTACAAACTATTAAATTTATATCAATTTTAATATGGGTCAGAATTTCCGCAATACTGTGCTACCCCTGACTGAAATTGTACTTGATTTCTGGAACTCCAAACAAAACCAAAACCAATAAAAAATCATTCTTATTAGAATTGAACCAAAATGGAAGCAACATATTTAATGATACTGATTTCGTTTTCTGGAATCAGAACCAAGAAAAAGAAGATTTTCATCATATATACATCTAATTAAAATTTATTTCATTGTATTTTTATAACTTGGTTGCAATAATACTACAGTTAAATAATCCATAACTAGATAATTTTTATTCTGAAAATAAAATAGTTTATATGTAAAGATTGGACTATCTCTATCGACTTATTATTAGGATGGTTTTTATTCTTTAAACTTCAATTCTATTATTCAATAAAGAGCAACACATAAATAGGTATGTTGGGCAAAACTAATTATTTATGTAGGGTGCTATTTGATTTTAGAATTAACATCTAAAGAAAATAAAATTTCAAAACGGTCAAAATGTGAATCTACTCCAATAGTTGCTGATCATAGCCACGATGTAAAGATTCTTATCCATCCAATCCATTACAAGAAAAAAATATAGTGATTCATTATTTTATGATAAACGAAAGTTTTCAAAAGCAGAACTATTTGTTGTCAAAATAGAAAGAGTTAGCAACAACTCCTCATTTTTAACAGATATGCTATGATGCGATCAATCAGTTGACCAACTCCATTTCATCTGATATATATACCATCTTCACATGCCTTTGTTTCTCCAATTCATACATTGAGATTAAAATGTCAACTAGGATTGATGTTCCACCGGATTCAAGTGGTGCTGCTGCTAAGGGCAAAGCACCTCTAGTAGGAGTTGCTTCAACTAGCAAAGGAAGGGGAGGAGGAGGATATAAGAAGGGCATTGCCATTATTGATTTTATTTTAAGAATTGGAGCTATAATCACTGCTTTTGCTGCAGCAGGAACCATGGCCGCTAGTGGCGAAACTCTTCCGTTCTTCACTCAATTTTTCCAATTTGAAGCTGGTTATGATGATCTTCCTACATTTCAGTATGTCACTAATTAAATATATTATATGTTAATTTTTTGAATTATTGGAAAGGTTAATTTTAAATAAAATACGAATGCAGGTTTTTTGTGGTTGCAGTAGCAATAGTAGGAGGGTATTTAGTCCTTTCACTTCCCTTCTCTATTGTATCAATTATTCGTCCACACGCAGTCGGTCCAAGGCTCCTTCTCCTCATTTTGGACACTGTAAGAATTACAAAACCTTTGAATTTTAGTGACTACATATATTCTGAAATGTTTCTAAACCATATATATATCAACAGGTAGCACTTACTCTAAATACCTCTGCTGCTGCCGCGGCGGCCGCCATAGTGTACTTAGCTCACAATGGCAATGACGACGCCAACTGGCTGGCTATTTGTCTGCAGTACGGTGACTTTTGCCAGCAAGTTAGTGGAGCTGTGGTTGCATCTTTTGTTTCAGTTGCCTTATTGATGTTGTTGGTTATTATTTCTGGTGTGGCTCTTCGCAGGCAGTAATTATAATGATCTCCTAATTTATTTTTATTAGGAAAATTTGGATTGAAATTGTTTTTTTCCTCTAAGAAAAAAGTATTATCATCTTAATTTAATTTAATTCAATCAAATTTTTATTTTCGGCTTAAATAAACACTCAAAGTGCTTAAAATTCATACCATTATTAGTTAGCTTTAATTTTGACCAACGTTAATTATTCAACTCGATTGGAATTAAGCTCCTTCATGAATTACTCTCTCAGTCACAATATAACAGCTCTCATTCATAACACATTTTTAAAAAAATTTAAATTTCTCCCATTTAAATTAATTATAGTACCTTTTTTTAATATATACTCAAATACTCACTCTTTTTATTAGAAAAATAAAATTTAATACTAATAAAAATATAAATGATTATTATTATTTTGGGACACCAAAATAGAAAACAGACTTATATTTTAAAACCCATATTTAATGGGTTTAGAATTTATTTCTAAATAAATTTCTAACAAAATTCTTTTACAAATAAATTTTGTGTTCAGATTTATTTTATCTTCCAAACATAACAAAGAGAATTTATGGAATGAATACAAAATAAAATTTATGGAATGAATATAAAATAAAATTTTTGAGTTGACACATATTGTTTATGTTGACATTGACATGTATTAATTTATTTTGCTAGATTTCATTTTTTATTTATATTAATATATATTAAAAAAAATAGTGATTTAATATTTAATTTAGTAATAATTATTTTGACCATTTAGTAAAATTTGTAAGAATTCTAAATTATATTTAATTTTTCGATAAAAATCGTAGGAAACTGCTCAGTTATGACGGCAGCCATTTCTTTGATCATATGATTAAGTCTGGAAAAATTTTAAATTATTTTGATAAATATTAACCATATTAGTTTATATTCAATTTTTAATTTTTTATTAATTAATTAAATGAATTAATATTTTTTAATAAAAAGAGTAGTCTTGAAATTTTTAAAAATATGTAGTAAAGAGACCTAAAGTAGTATTTCACAAATTTATGGAAAATATCTGTTATTATAGTGAATGTAACTTTTAATTTACTAACTTTAAGTTAAGGAAATTACCAAAATGAATTTAATTACCATATGAAGTGCAATAATATGATGACTTCTATTTATGAAATAGAAACTCAAAGAAACACCGTTACTACAACAAAATCAGATCAAAAGTAGAAAATTAACAAGCGCCCAAAATGAGTTGCTTAGATAATGAGATTAAAACTAAAACTTCCTATATATTCAATTTGAATTCGATTTCAAGGCCAAGTATAGTTTGAGTATTCATATTAACATGGATTGAACAGCTATTGGCATAAATTGAATTTCTTGTTTCATAGATTAGATTGACTTAATTGAAAATTAAAATTTTAGTTAAATTATCAAAAATTTGATTTTCCTACCCTCAAATCTGCATTATAATAACAATTTGATTTAAAGATTGTTTGTGAGTTAAGGAATTGTTGATGCAGATAATGAGGAAAGGAGTCGATTGAATTTGAAATGAAGGTTAATTGTTAAACTTGTTCCACAATCCTTTCAAAACGAAGAGTAAGAACCACTGTTGTTCCAATTGAATAGATTCATACTTTATTAACTTACATAATAAGCCAATAGAAATTATTAATTTCTAATAAAAATTTTGGGCCGAGTTCCGACTGTATTTCTAATGAAAATCACAGTCAATCACCAACTAAAAATTAAAGACTACTCACAAGCAAACACAATCAAAAATTCAATCTAAAATATTCATTTTCGTAATTACCACAATTCATAATTTTACCTCTATTTTACTCACCACATTACTACTACATAAACTAATACTAGCTTTTATATACATGCCAGAATTATATAAAATAATGTACTATATTTTTTAAATAACTACTCAATAGATAATGCTTGAGAAAATGTGACAGTTGTGGGTACGACTGCCACAATAACTTAAATTTACTAAATGTGAGTTAGACTTTTATCCATAGATACTTTAATTATTAAAAAGAAATATAAATTCTTACAAAATAAATTTTTGATGAAAAATTTTGAAATCAAGTAAATAAATAAATATATAAAAATTTAACAAATATGATGCATTTTATTGTTTTCTTTCATATTTTTCATTCTACATAATTTAACAAGAGCACAGAGTAAAGCAATGACATAGAAAAAATATATATTTTTTTATATTTCGGCATGGATGGAATCAGTATGAACAAGTAGCCAAGCTACTTTATTATTTTTCACAAGCATCTCACGGTTTAAGTTAAATTAACATATCATAAGTAGTATTGTAAAAGTAATATGTTATAATATATTCTTATTCGCCTAGTTCTAACCAAATCCAAATAAAACATTTATTTACGAAATGAATTATTCGGTATTCGATATATATAAATCCTCATCACTTTTCGTGATACTAGTTCATATATATATATATACTATTTCTAACTCATGTACACATTCCATACAAGTCATGTTCCAAAAATAACCAAATGAATAGTGCAAAAATACCATATAAATAGTAAATTCTGATTTTTGAAGAAAAGTATCATTAAAGTTTAACACTTGATTAGACTCATTCTAGGTACTTTTATTTCCCTAAAACTTAATCACTTTATATAAGTTATAAACACATATGCGAAATTTCATAAAAAGGTTTGATCTTTTAAACAAATTTTGGACTTAAAAAGCAAAACACAAAACACAAGTTTTGTAGTATCCCTTTGGTCATGAAAATAGTAGTGCCAAAATTGAGAAAATGTACATTTTGAACTCCTTATAGCATAAATAAAACATATCAAGTTAGTTTTACTATAAAAGTTTTAAATTTCAAGAAAAGTTTATGTAAATTCAAACCTTCTTCTAACATATGATCAAAATATATCCATTTGTATTTAATCTTTTCATTCAAATATCAAATACCATTCAAGTAAACAAAATCAAAGTTTTAAGACTTCAAATAGCAAAACAAACATTTATTTTCAATAAAAAGAAAAGTTTTTCAAAATTAAAGTAAGGAACTTTAAAGATTTTAACTTTTCCAACTTTTTTGCTCATTCCTTCTCTTCTTCTTTGTCTTCTATATATTCAAGCATTCTATACAATTATATATTCAAACCCAATGCATTACTACTCTTTGTCTTTACCCAAGAATCCATCCTGTAACAAATACCTTATATATTTAAGCTCTTCCTACACTAGTTCATGTTTAAGATATTATTCATGTCACTATTCATCCCTCACTTCCATCTCTACTTATGGTGTTTCTCTAATCAATGAAAAAATTGAAAATAAAGAGCAGAAAAGGAAACATTTTTATTAGATCATATACATTGATTAACAGATCATTTACATTCATTTACAATATCAACTCATTGAATCACAGATCAATTGTAATATTATAAAATACACTCTATACATAGAAAGAAATTCAATAGAAAGTTAATTTTTTCCTTCCTGGTCAGCCGATCAACGGCAGTTCAATTCGTTTGTCATGTTTTTATCAATTATTTGCCGATTTGCTTTATTTTGAGTTTCGAGATCCCAAAAAAGTGTTTCATGCTACTGTGGGGTGCATTTAATGTGTAATATGATGTCGGGTTGAAGAAGCCAAGTCATCAGCTTGAAAAGCAGCTAGAAACAAAGTTCAATTAAGGAAATAGGTAAACCAAGAAAAATTTTTTGAAAAACCGATAGTCGGCTATGGAAGCCGAAGCCGAGATTAATCTATTGATATTTGGGGTCGAGAAGGTTGAATTTAGGGATGCAAACAAGCCGAGCCGAGTATTGTGCTGCTCGAGTTCGGCTCGTGTTAAATTTCACAAGCTCAAGTTCAAGTCGAGCTCATGTTAAATTCCACGAGCTCGAGCTCGGCTCGTGAGCTTGGCTCATTTTAGGCCAGCAAGCTTGGCTATTTCATGTTGCTATTCGAGCTCGAGTTTGAGCTTGCAATTAAGCTTGAATTCAAACTCATCTCGAGCTCGAGTTTTAGCTAGCAAATACGCTCGAGCTCGAGCTCGTTTCCTGCTGCTATTCGAGTTCGAGCTCGTTAAGAGTTAGTAAAAAATCAAGAAAATTCATTTTTAATGTCATTTCAGTGAGAAAATCAAAATAACAATTTCGGTAAAAGAGAAACGAAATAGCAAAAAGTGAAGTAGGTAGGTGGGTGGTCTGACTGAAGCATATTTTTTAGTTTAGTATCAAAACGACGTCGTTTTGATAGGCTCGTGAGCATATTTAAACGAGCAGCTCGCGAGCCTATCAAACCAGCTACTCGCGAGCCTTTTTAAACGAGTTGTTCATGAGTCGGCTCGCAAGTCTAACTGCTCAGTTCGAGCTCGACTCGTTTATTAAACGAACTCGAATATTCGACTCAAGTTCGACTCATTTATTATCGGTCCAAACTCAAGTCGAGTTTTTATCGAGCGAACACCGAACCGCTCACGAACAACTTGACTCATTTGCAGCCCTAGTTGAATTGATGGTTGGTGCGAATCGGGACTAGCTGTAATCCAGGAATGCTTGTTAGAAAGAGGTAACAAATTTTTCGTATTCATATAAGTACATTGTGGGAAATGTTCCCTTCCTTAAATAAAAAAGGGTAGTTAATAATTGGAATAATCCTCTTAATACAATTTTGTATCAACCATTTTACAAACAATCAAGTCATTTTGATCGAGTATCTAAAAAATCAATTAAACAAATTAGTGGACACCACACGTTATTGTGAGATTATGATCCATCCAATCCATAAACAGTGAACTGTTTATAGAGTAGTTACTAGTTAGTATTGGTTTGGTCAACTTCTGTTGTTTAGATAGAAATGTCACATTTTCTACTTTTCTTCTAAAAGCAAAAGTAAAACATATTTGTCAAAATGGGAAGAGTAAGCAACGACTCCTCTAAGTCCTGACCAATATATGTATATTTAAACATATTTTAATTCAACTAATTAAGTCAATTAACCAACTCCTCAACTTCATCTAGTATATAAGCTTCCACTCTTAATCCCATTTCATTACAACCTTAATTTCTTTGCTTTATTATTTCTTTCTTTTATAGTAATTGCAGTTTTTTTTTTTTTTAAAAAAAATGTCAACTAAAATTGATATCCCTGCTGAATCAAGTGCTGCTTCTAAGGGTAAAGCACCTCTAATAGGAGTTGCTTCTTCTAGCCATGCAAAGGGCGGATACAAAAAGGGCCTCGCGATTGTCGACTTTGTTTTAAGGATTGGAGCTCTAGTTACTGCTTTTGCTGCAGCAGGAAGCATGGCCGCTAGTGGCGAAACTCTTCCTTTCTTCACTCAATTTTTCCAATTCGAAGCTGGATATGATGATCTGCCTACATTTCAGTATGTCACTAATGAAATATATTATATGTGTAATTTTTTGAATTATTGGAAAGGTTAATTTTAAATAAAATACGAATGCAGGTTTTTTGTGATTGCAATAGCAATAGTAGGAGGGTATTTAGTCCTTTCCCTTCCCTTCTCTATTGTATCAATTATTCGTCCACACGCAGTTGGACTAAGGCTCCTTCTCCTCATTTTGGACACTGTAAGAATTTTTAAACTCTTACCTCCACTTACAATGAATTAGAATTTTAAAATTAATTTGTAAATGAATTTCTAATAAAATTCAGGTAGCGCTTACTCTAAGTACCTCTGCGGCCGCAGCCGCTGCTGCCATAGTGTACTTAGCTCACAATGGCAACGAAGATGCAAACTGGCTTGCAATATGTGTACAATACGGAGATTTCTGCCAGCAAGTTAGTGGAGCTGTAGTGGCGTCCTTTGTTGCCGTTGTTGTATTGATGCTGTTGGTTATTGTTTCTGGTGTGGCTCTTCGAAGGCAGAATTAATTTATGATTTCTTTTATTTATCATTTGGCGTTGGTTTCGACTCAAGAGATGATTTATTATGATATTGTAGTTTTATTTTATTGGGAGAAAATTGAAATTAAAATATTTTATTTCATGTCTTTTTTTCAACTCAAGTAGTAATATTTAAATGACAATGCTCTTTAAATATTGTTTTAGAGAATATTACTCAAACCACTTCGAGGTTTGAACAAATTAATTTGTTAATATGTCCATCTGTTTTTTTTTTTTTTTATATAAAGAAATTCACTATTATTCCTTTCAATTCATTTAATTCTTTGAAAATGCGATAAATTCTTTTATTCTTTTGTTAAAATTATATGCATTTAATTGGTTCTTTTGTTTCTTACTTTTTTTTTTAAAAAAAAAGTTCTTTTGTTAAAGTAATATGTTTTACAATTTTAAAATGTATAAAAATAATGCTACGAGTTAATTTTAAAAAGAGTATTTATAACAAATAGCATATTATTTGACTAAAAAAAATAAAATAGCACAAATTTATAAAAATTAAAAAAGTAGCATATATATTGATATGTTGACTAAAATACCCTTCCAATTAACTAACTCATTTAATTTTTTTTTCCTTTTCTTTCTACCATCGATTTTTTTTTCTTCTTCTTCTTCTTCTTCTTCTTCTTCTTCTTCTTCTTCTTCTTCTTCTTCTTCTTCTTCTTCTTCTTCTTCTTCTTCCCCTCCGTCTTTACTTCTTCTTCTCTTCCTCCATTTTAGGTCATCCTCCTTGTTCTTCTTCTCCTTGTTCTTCTTCTTCTCCTCCTCCTCCTTCGTCTTTTCTTCTTCTTCTCCTCCTCTATTTTACCTTCTCCTCCTCCATTTTAGGTCATCCTCCTTCTTCTTCTTCTCATTGTTCTTCTTCTTCTCCTTCTCCTCTTTCGTCTTTTCTTCTTCTCCTCCTCCATTTCAGGTTTTCCTTTTTTTTTCATCAAATCTGTTGTAAAATTCTGTTTGTTGGTATATATGACAGTATATATAGATTATATATACTGATATATATACCACAAAGATAACACATAACCTAGTATATATGAATCATATATACTATTATATATACTCCACACAAATCATAACATATGACCTGATGTTGTTGATTTTTGTGTTGCTGTTCTAAGTAATGATTGAAAATTTGTTGCTATCAAAATCTATTGCAAAATTCTGTTTGTTGGTATATATAACAGTATATATATACTATATATACTAATATATATACCACAAAAATAACACATAACGTGATATATATTAATCATATATACTATTATATATACTCCACACAAATCATAGCACATGACCTTCACAAATTAGCATAAATTGTTCATATATAGTTTTTGTAACAGTATATATGATCTATATATACTGTCATATATACTCTTCATTTGTTGGTA
>CANUEY010200159.1:0-40491 GCA_948099555.1 Croton setiger
TTATTATTATTATTATTATTATTATTATTATTATTATTATTATTATTATTATTATTATTATTATTATTATTATTATTATTATTATTAAGTGGTTAAGAATCATGAGTTAATCAATAAATTTTAATTTAATAAATATAAAACCAAATTAATATAATCCATAATTATTTTTAAGAAAATTGAAATAAATAATCTTAATACCGACGAATATTTTACTAGATAAATTATTTTTTAATCTTAGCATGAAAATAAGGTGGATGCATTTTCTTATATTAGTATTTAAGTTAAAAATTTTAATTAGTTATTACTATTAATTTTAATATTTAATAGAATTAGAAAAAAAAAAGAATTTTTTCTAGCAAAATAATACATATATTTTGATTTAAACATGAAATTATTTAAATCTAAAATCATGTAATGAAATAATAGAATTTTTTTTAGGGCTAGAATTGATTTTTTTTAAAAGAAAAAAAAAGAAATTAAAAAAACTATATAAGAAGCTTATAAGTTCTTTTTATCTAAGATATTTACCATCTTCTTCTACCTATTTATTTCTTTTTTTTTTAAATTTCTAGAAAAAAAAAAATTTATTTTATATATTTTAAATAGTCCTTTTCGATTTCTATTTTTTCTTAAGAAAAATGTGAATAAACTATATTATATTATATATCGTTAGTCGTTTTCAATTTGTTTTTAAATATATAAAAATCAAACACCAATGAATTGTTTTACAAATCAACATTTTCTAGAAAAAATATTTCATACATCATTCTCATTAAGCAAAATATGTTTATATTAATTTTTCTTTAAAAAAATATGGTCGGTCTTTATTATTTTAATTAATTTTGGCATTTTCTAAGTTTTTAAAATAGATAATATAATTTTTCTACAAGAAGAAAACTATTGTTTTTAAGCATATTTTTGGATTGGTAAAGAGTTTATAAGGAGGCCAAATAGCCAATCAAAAAATAGTGTAACTATTTCATCTATAATTATCAAATTAGTTGTATATATATATATATATGTCACATATATATATACAATGAGCAGTTCGCGAGCCAATTAAATGAGTTACTCGCGAACTTTTTTAAACGAGCAGTTCACGAGTCTAACTGCTCGACCCGAACTCGACTTATTTATTAAACAAGTTCAAATTTTCGACTCAAGCTCGGCTTGTTTATTATCGATCCGAGTTTTGAGTCGAATTTTTATCGAGCGAACACTCAATCGTTCAGAAACGGTTCGACTCGTTTGCAGCCCTATATATGCGACAAGGAAGGAAGATGAATCACAATGAATTCTTAATTTTGTTCCAATATTAATCACACTACAATCAAACATTAATCATTATTAAATATTGATTCTCACATATCAAACTTAATTAAGTATTTTCATATATGAATATTCAATTTTCGGTTATCACGTATTAAAGGGTAAAATGGGAATAGAGGAATAAGTTGATGGGATGGAAAGGAGGAAGAGAAAGGGAAAAAAAAGTTAAAAGAAAATACATCGAAAGAAGTGAAACAAAGGGAAGTTAAGTATGTAAAAATAAGGAATGCATCCAAACACTCCTCACGGGGGGCTTTTTTTTCCGCTCTTCTCTTCCAGCCGTCACCTTTTGTCTTTCTCTTCTCTCTCTCTCCACACGTGCCTTTATATTTTACTTCTTCTCCTAATTTTGATCATTTCCATAATTTCATTTCATCATCATATTCCTTTTCTTCTTCTTCTTCTGCCCTTGGGAATGTAAATATATAATAACTTCATTTACTTTTAAGTCTAATCTAACTTATAAGCTAATATCCTAACCAATATGCAATTCCCATTTTCTCCATCATGTAATTACTTAATATAAACTCATAAAGTATAAAAACAAAGTAATTTTCTTTTATCGGTTTCGATTTTTTCACCGCCGATAAACGTATTTTATTCTGTAGTTATTATTATTATCTCGATTCATTAATAGTTCTTTCGACCATATATTTCTCGTCCGTTAAAAACCAATATAAAACGGGTGTCACGAGATGTTATCCAAGAAGCAAGTAGAGTGTATAAATATATAAATATAGATTAGAAAGAGTAGTAGAGAGGAGAGGAGAGGAGAGGAGAGGGGAAGGAGGGGTTGGATTGATCCATGGTTCCAACATTGTCTCCTTTGTACACAGACAAAAGAAGTACCCACCTATTCACATGTGTACCCATTAATCATTACAACAAAACAATTCTCTCCATACACATACTCTGCTCATTGCTTGTCTCTTTTCTTGTTTCCCTCTTCCCTTTTCTTTTCTTTTTCATTTTCCACTATTTCCTCCTTTCTTTTTAACATTTTCCGTTTAAATTAACGATATATAACCGACTTACATCAAAAATCGACGAATTCTCTATTGCCAACTAAGTATGATTCAATTGTTATAAGTTTGATTTCTTCGAACCACATACTGTTATTAATTTGACTCATGTTTCAAAACGGCAAAAATCTCATGTTGTGCAACCTATGGAAAGAAAGAATTATCCGTTTCGTCTGATTCACAATGATTTTGAACATGGTTAAATAGAAAATCATAATCCAACTCTTCAACTTCAATTCTAACGACTGTATATATGCCTGTCTCAAGACTTCTTAATATAGCTAGAGCTTAATTAATTGAAATATAATAATTTGCTTAATTATTATAAATTTCTTTTAAATAAATTGAGCATCCTACTATATAAGTAGAAAGGCCTAGTATGACATGCATGCAATAAATTAGGCTTCTTAATTTGTGTATAGATTACCACTTAATTGGAGATTGAATGAATGATTTAAAATTTGAAAAAATAAGAATTATTATTATTATTATTATTATTATTATTATTATTATTATTATTATTATTATTATTATTATTATTATTATTATTATTATTATTATTATTATTATTATTATTATTATTATTATTATTATTATATTGTCAAATGAGGCTGACTGAATGTTTATTGAAATGATGGTATATTGTGAAAAAGTGGGGAAAAATACAAATTAAACAGATAAGCAATTATTTGTCTCTATATGCTTCAACCCTTTTAGCTAGGATTTCTTCTTTGTTGTCAATCTAAATCATATATATCCTTTTCCCCATTCAATAATTCATCTAAAATTACCTATTTTATTATGATAATTTTAATTTTTACAATTATTATAATCAAAATATTTACATTTACCTTTGTTAATTTCGACAACAAAATATATTATAAAGTTTTTATATTAATTTATCATTCTAAGTTGGTATAATAATTCAATTAAATGTACGTGATTTAATGAATTAATTAATTTTTTTTTGTAAAAAAAAATTATAATCAAATTTGCAAATGTAAAAATTAATTGAAACATCATGATTTATATAAAATTAAAAAAAATAATGTAAGTTTTATTAATTAGGATAAAAATATAATTATATGATATTAGTAAGTAATTAAAATCTAAAAATAATTAATTTATTCTAACCTTTGGTTACGTATTAAAAATGGGAAAATGCTTTTAGGGGTTAGTTGCAAAAAAGTTGGAGATTAAGAAGATTCTTTTTTGGATTATGATTGTGATTGTTCTCCTTCACATTCTAATATTTTGAAATTATTATTATTATTATTATTATTATTATTATTATTATTATTATTATTATTATTATTATTATTATTATTATTATTATTATTATTATTATTAATTAGGCAAATTAATGATATGAATGAATTCTTTGTAGTGCTTTGCTGACCTGTACACGGTTTTATGTCTCATTTATAATATAATATCCTATCATGTGACAAAATAAAACAAAATATAAAACAAACAAAAATAAAAACCTTAATAAAAAAAATTAATTTAGTTATATTTAATTTATTTTTTTAGGTCCAATAATTCAATTGACAAGTTATATATATTTACTTATGCAGAAATGTTTCTCGTGACATTCCAAATTACTTTAAAAGTGAAATTTTCTTATAAAATGACAATCGAATTAAAGACAAAATTCCTTATTATATTTTAAGTATCATAACATTCCCTTAATATTATTTTTTATTTCCACTTTCTTTTTTAAATTAATTATAATTATTGTTATTATTATATTTATAATATTATTTTCTTTTTTTTAGCAAGCAAAATAGAATTTTAATCTAATATTTCTATTTAAATATTTATAATAATCGTATATGAAAAATAAAAAATATAATAATAAAAAAATTAATTTTGAGAATAAAATATTGATTCTTGAAATATGAAGAAAAAGTAGATTGTGAAACAGTTAGTGTAAGTTGATTATTACAGGATTCTTGTGAGTAGTAAAAGTCACGTGAGTTGCACTTCGGGTAAGTACATTCACATGCAAATGTAATAATAGGAACAAAAATATTAGATGTATAAAGTTGGTATAAGTGCATTTACATGTACATTTCACACACTTACTATTATAATTTTAACCAACGACCAAATCTCCTCACTAGACGTGGCCATGGGCGGGCCAGTTGTAACTGCCGGAACCGTAACTTGAACTGGATTGGAGGACCGGCCGCTTCAAGTTCAAGAAATTTTGTAACCGGAACCGTGGAGAACCGTAAACCAGCATTAAACCGCCGGTTAATCGGACTTGAATCGCCGGTTAACCGGACTTGAACCGCCAGTTCCGCCTTCCAAACCACCGATTAACCGGCCCGCCATTGAATCGGCGGTTAATCGCGAACTGCCGATTTACTGGTCCGGCCCGGCCCGTGGCCACCTCTACTCCTCACTACTACTCGACGTGGAATCTAATATTGAGTATAAAATCTCAACTTGAACTCCGCTTATTTACTTATCGAGTTGATTTATTTAAATTTTTGAATGATTATTAATCGATGGCTAATATTTTTGAGTAGTCCATGAATGATCCGATTTTTATTTAGCTTATACAATCAAGGATACGGTTATATATATATATATATATATATATATATATAATTGGAAGGAAAGAGAAGTCACAATCAAGAAGCATTCTCTCCTATGAATAGAATAAAAGGGTCACTTTCAAAGAGTGATGATGACCCTCACAACCCTAATATCTAATTCTCATTAATTTCTTTTCTTCTTCGTAAGTTTTCCATGCAAACAAATCATACCCTTGACAGCTATTTTACTTTGTCTTTCTCTCAATTTTTTTTTATTTTTTATTGAAAAAAATAATTTTTAACATTCTCTAGTATTTTAATTTATAATTGAATAATTAAAAGTTTAAATTTTTTTATATTTTTAAAGTTTACATTATGATTTTATATTAACTTATAAGTAAATTATTTTTAATATTTCTTGTTTTACCTATAAATATAAAACAAATTAACATCTAAAAATAGTAAAAAATTATTTAATTTGGTACAAAAATTGTTACAAATATTACAACATTTAGGTCACGGGGCCGGTTTGTATACTATATTTCAAATCTTATTTTTGGAATTTCAATATGGCCAAAAAAATAATTTTTTAAAAAAAAAAACAAAAAAAAATAAATAATAATAATAATAATAATAAAATAAAAAATAATATATGGATGAAATCAAATTAATGACACAATTCCTTGTCCTTCTTGTTCACATGTAAAGAAAGAATTCAGGCCAGCCATTAATTTTTTTTTTTTTTTTTGATAAAGAATAGTTTAAAATTGTTTAAAATAATAAAAAAAACACTATTAATAGTATATAATTTGATTAATAATTTGTTTTAAATTTAAAGAATTTAAGTCTCTTTTGGTTAGCTTATTATGGATAGTATTATGAGAGGCAGAAATGTAGATTGCGTTTAAGCTCTACAGTTTTGGAATGGTTAAAGCACAATATTTAGCTTTTTGAAAATGACTTTTCTCCTATTTATAAACTATATATATACATTTCCTAAATGTCTTTTTCTTATACTTGAGACCACAGATAATTAAATTCCTTTAATTTATATATTGCTAAGTGAAAATAATAACTTAACTAACTCCTTAATAATAATAATACTAATTTTTTTAATTATTCATAAAAAAACTTGCTATTTACTAGATTACATAATTAAAAATCTGCTATTTACTAATATTTCCTTTAGTGTTATTGTATTTTGCTTTTTCCAGAAGTGAATGTTTCCAATGTAAATACTTGGACGTAGCCACGGTCTGGGCTGGGTCGATTTTGGGTCCGGTCTCAGTGATCGGCGATTTGCCGCTACACCAGTTAACCAGCGGTCCGTGGCGGTGCTTGATCCATTTGAAACATTTACTAGATTACAATGTCATGATTTTCTTGTGAATTATAAAAAATACACAATGCATATTTATATTGATATGATTGTGATAATAAATTATATGCGGAATTTCTCCGGCAGTGCTTGATCCGTTTGAAACATTTTTTTTTATTTAAACGAATAAAATTAATATAATTTAAGAAATAAAGTAATAGAATAAGTATAATAGTAGTTATGAAGAGAAAAAAAATATTAGCACTAAAAAATTTAATGTAATGTATAAAGAGAGTATTAGAATGTCGAGAAATGGTAGAGAATTTTTGTGACTAAAATGAACCAATTCAACTCTAATTTATAGACAATACATATAAATCTGTCGGACGTAAAATATCCTCCAAATATGACCATAAATTGCTGTTGGGAGAAGCAAAATTATCCAATTTTTCTTTTAAATAAATTTCAAACGGTTGGCCCGAATTGAACCGGCGGTTCAATCTTAATTCAACCAACGTTTTGGAATCTGGCCCGCCGATTCGGTCGGGCTTGTCAACGATCACATAACTACCGGTTTGGACGGTCTGGTTTTCCAGTCAAACTAGCGGTTAACTGAAAAAAAATAAAAAAAAAAAATTGGTCCGTTTAATCGCGGTTCCGGTGCAATACAGGACATGGTTCAGAAAATGTTTGAACATGAACCAGTCCCAGTTTGGTTACGGTTAACCGGCGGGCCAAAAACGCTAATTTTTTCGGGTCGAACCGACCCATGCCGCCACTACTTGAACAATTAACAATATTTATTATTGAACTTAATAAAATTCGGTTGGATTCGACATATTTGAATATATTTATTACGTGAATGAAAATGTAGATTGAGTTTTGGAAGTGTAAAATTCATAATTACGTTAAATTAAGATTTGGTGGTTGTATGTGGACCTTAGATATATATGTGGCCATTTCAACATTAATTGTCAACTTCAATTTAAAGAAGAAGAAATCAATTTCTTGTGAAAAAAGAAATTGGAAGAAAATAATTAATGAAATTTTCACTAGGAAGTGATTTTATACAAATATTCTTTTTGCTTATTATATATATTTGGAAATTTGAACACTTCCACTATCTCCATGTGAATTATGTTGCAACATGTAATAAAATTAACTAAGGTTGAAATTTGTTTGGTCAAAATGGTAAAATTATTTTGATGTTATTATGAGAAATTGTTTGATTTCTTATATAAATTATTTTTAAATGATCAAATATATATAATATGTTATTTGGGTATTTTTAAAATTTCTTTATGTTGTATAAATATTTTTTAAAAAAATTTATTATAAATAATATTTTTTCCCAAAGTTCAATTTTGTCTTCTCTTGTATGACTTAAATTAATAAATAAACCTTAATTTAATAAATTCATAAATTATGATTATAGTTAAATAAATTATGTAGTCAATGAAATCATTTAATTCTCTAATTTTTCTTGCCACACCTTTCTTATCCATTAGAAATATATTTCCTTGAATCATTAACTAAAAAATTGCCTAACTTTTGAATTACATTGTTCTTATCCATCTTGTAAGAAAATATTATTTTGTTCATTGTATATATATATATATATATATATATATATATATATATATATATATATATATATATATATATATATATATATACATACATAAATACTATGATAGCTACTAATAACAAATTCATGTGCTTATAATATAAATTGACATAAGCATATCAAATATTCCTAATCTAGTTACCATCCAAAGAATAAAGAAAAATATTAATATGACAAATCAATTAAACCTTAAAACCCCATCTTCTTGGTTTGTCCTAGGATGCATTATTTTATTACAATCCATAAATGGTACTCGTTACACAATTTTCTCCTACTGTTCTTCTTCTTCTTCTTCTTCAACAACAACAAGATTACAGAAACAAGATTGCCATTTCTCCTATATGGAGCTAAACAACTTAATGGTATTCGCCGAAATCGGCAAACTTTTCGGCTTCTTATCTGGTGCTGCAGTCAATTATGTTCCTACTTCGATCATCTTAATCATTGGACTAATCTTCGGATTAGTAGGGTACGGTGTGCAATATCTTTACATCGTACATAGAATCTCTCACTTATCTTATTTGCAAATTTTACTACTAAATGCTCTTGCTGGACATAGTTCTTGTTGGATTAGTACATATTGTTATGTCCTAGCCATAAAGAATTTTGATGATTCTCATGGAATTGTAATTGCAATTACCTCAAGCTATTCTGCATTTAGTGGTAAAATTTGCACAATCTTAGTTCAATGTATTGAAGGAGAAGAAGTTTCTCAAAATTCAGTTACGTCTCTTCTCTTTAACTGGCTCGCTCCTACTGTCGTCGGATTTATTGTAGCAATTATCAATTTCTTCCTAAAATTTACACATTTTGAAGGAAATAAAAACAAAGAAATGTCTATAATTGCATTTCTACTAGCAATTACAAGTGGGGTTTATGTAGTAATTGAAAGTGTTATTATACAAAAATTTACCCACATTTCTCCTCAAATACGAGCTGTCGTTTTACTAGTAGTTCTAATGCTACCATTTCTCGTAGCAATTGGTATTGGAATACACCAATTTACAATAAGGAAATGCAAGTGCATAGAAGAAACAATGGGAAAGTCGTTTAGTGAAACGACAAGTGGAAATGTAGTTGTTAAAGAAAGAGATATTGAGAAGAATTTGAAGGAAGCTTTAATGGAAAGAAATGAAAGTGGGTTGAAAGAATTGTTTAGAAATGTTAATTTTTGGTTATTTTATTTGGTAAATGGATTTGGGGCAATTCTTGCAATTGGGTATATGATCAATCTTGGGAGATTCTCAGAATCTTTTAGCAACAATGAAACTATGTTTCTTCTAGAACTATCTTCTACATTTGGATTCTTTGGGAGAATCTTTGCTGTCTTGTTCGATTGGTATACAAGGTTTGATTCATTGTTCCTTACTAGTTCTCTTTTCTTTGTATGATGATACTTGCATGGTATATATACGCACTAGATCTTAAACCCTAGAAGTTGATTTTAAATTCTAAAACATGCATTGGATGATCCATACGGTCCATAAAATTATATGCGTTAGAAATCATATCTACACAGTACTCGTAGATTATATACACTGAATTCTAAACCCTAAAATTGGTTTTAAATACTAGATCGAACAATACATATATATTGTTCATTTTCATATATGTGTTTGATTTTTAGTCCAAAGTCTTGAGCTAAGTATTTTAAGATCCATAAATCATATCCTTTTTATATCTCTAAATCATATGCATGAGATTCTAAACCCTGTAAAATCGCTGTTCATTTTCAAGTACACGCGTGATTTACAATCCAAAATCAAATTCTAGTATATTAATTTATTGGTAGTAATTTAAAAACACATTGTAAATAGTTTAAATATTTATAAAACGTATCATACATCGATACTGAACATATTTTGTCTATTATTTTCAGGAGAAAATCGATTATATCCTACCCATCAACAATAGTTCTAATAATGCTTCCAATGCCAATGGCCATCTTATTACTACTGCACAACAGTATCAGGAGTTTTTACATAAGTACAGGAGTCATAGGAACATGTTCAGGAGCTTTAAATGCAATTACACCTTCAACTATGTATGAACTTTTTGGCGACAAAAGGTTCGTCGCTAAACAAACAATTTTTCTTACTAATATTCCATTAGGTCTTCTGTTTTTCGGATTCTTGACTTATTTTAATTATCAAAAAGAAGCTAAAAATCTTGGAATTTGCTATGGTCTTCAATGTTATAGCAGAATTTTTATTATTTGGGGATTTATTTCTTTTTTAGGAACTTTATTTAGTTTCATTTTACATCTTCGTACTCATAATTTGTATTTACATAGAATATCTTAATTATGTAATAATATAATTCTACAATTTTTGTTTTGATTGTCCATTTGCTTATATATATCCAACATTTCAGCCTAAATTGGTTTTAATTTGTTGAGCTTTCCGACACCGACACCGACACCGGCCCTAGCCCTAAGTACTAAAAATTTGATAAAATTTAGAATGGTACACAAAGAGAGGCTTCGTAGTTATTTTAAATTTAGCTCAATAAAATATTTGTCCAAGTTCAGATTAATGAATATATGAATTTATCTTGTTTAATTAATAAGTTTAGCTCGCAAGATCGAATTATTAAACTTGATTTAATATATAAATATTAATAAAAATCGATAAATTGACTTAATTTTAACTTATGGACCATCAAAAATTCAGATTAACAAGATCAAAAATTGCTCAAAATTTAACAAACCAAGCAAAAAAAAAAAGTATACAATATATGACCAAGTACTAGTAGTAATACATCTTCATGACTTCACCCTCCCATAAAAAAGGAGAAGGAAAGGAAAATATCAACGTTGTGCACGACGTCGTTTCTTTTTTTCAAACGACGCTGTTTTGCGTTTGCTAAGATATATAAGTTGGGCGTCGATCGAAACCGAGGTTTTCGTTTCTCTTAGCAGGCCGCAGCTGCGCAGACACAAGAGCTAGCAGAGAGGAAAGACCAGAGCAAAAATGGGGAAGAAATCTAAGACCTCAAGAAAAGGGAAGAAAGCATGGAGAGCTAATATAAGCACTGAAGACATAGACGATTTCATTGAGAAATCAACCAAAGATGCTCTTTCCGGTGGTTCTCTTTCTCATGTACCTACCGAGTCTCTCTTCTTCGTCGATAAATCAAAAGGTAATTCATTTTATTGTTCTTTCATGTTTTTGCCAATTTTAATTCAAACCCAATACTTATTAGAGGGGAAAGTTTAGATCTTTCTGTGAAGCGGAAGATTGAGAAGCATAGAGACAAGGTACTTCGTACTGATAGCGTATTTAAGAAGAACCCTTTTGTTCAACTGGTTCCTTCTTCTAATCAGAAGAAAAATACGAAGAAATCTAAGAAAACCCAGAAAAATTCTGATGTAGTTCAAGATTGTCCTAAGGTAAGTTAACTTAAAAGGATGATGATGGTGTTGATTTTTGGTTATTCTTTTATTTGTGATTATAATGGTGTTGATTTTTGTACCTTAGGATGATGATGGTGGTGGCAAGATGGACTTGTGGGAAAATGGAGGTATTGGATTGGATTTTAAGTGTTTTAAAATTTATATTAATTTAGTTAATTGAGTTTTGGTGAAATGGTTAAGTGATAAGCGTTGAATTCTTGGCAATTTTTCAGGTGAATGCAATGAAAGGACTAGAAAGGTATTCATTGTCTCCAATCTTCTAAATTTGAATTAGGTTTTTCCAATTTGATGTCGGTTGAATGTGATTAATTTTGTTTTTGATATATTTAATTTGGGTTTGGATTGACCTTTCCGATTATATATTTGATTACAGGTATCAAAACCTTCAGTTATTCCAGCAGTGGAAGTTGAGCCTCCGGGTTGCTCTTATAATCCTTCATTTGAAGCACATCAGGTAATTTCATTTTCACAACATTTTTACTCACTGTTGGTAATTTGGTTTTCCCTTTGTTGTTGTTTCAGTAGTTGATAATTTAGTTTAACTTCATTTCAGGATTCGCTAGCTCAAGCTGTTGCAGAAGAGATGCGGAAAGTATATCAAAGTGAGTTGGGACCTCAGCCTGTTCCTTTAACTGTTCCAGGAGACCAGCGAGTGATTGATGAAGAAGATGTGAGTTATTTTGCTGTGATGTTTTCATTTTTTTTACTCACATTAAGTGGAGAACTTACAATTCAAGCCATTTTATTAGATGTACTTCCTTGAGGTGGATAATGGAGAAGATGAAGAAGAAGAGGATTTAGCTGAGAATGAGGATGCTCTGCAGGATAAAAAGTAAGTTTCGTCCTGTCAATTACAGCCCGTTTGAAAAATGGAAGTCTATTTTACTTCTACAACTTTTTATTTTCCTATGGCTTCTAAAGTTTGTGTGACCAGTAGTTTATCATGTAAAGTGCTTCTTAGAGCTTCTCCAATGCAAGAGTGGATTGCTTCAATTTATTCGCCACTTAAGAAAAATGGGAAGAGTTTTTAGAAAATCTTGTTCAATGCTAACATCTCAATAGATATTGTCTGGCAAACCTTTTATTTTCTGGAGGGTCTTCTATGAATGTCCGTACTACACATTAAATTGTGGGCCAAAAAGAAAAGAACATAGAGAATGAAAGATGATGCATTGGGGAGAAATCTACGGCGAGATAATCATTTATGCTTTCCATTTTACTCAAAAAACCAACTAAAATCCACATTAACATTAGAGATGCTCTTAGATAACAAACTCATATATAGTGAATTATTTGTGTTTCTCCTTTTTTTAACAGAAAATCGTATCATGCAATGTGTCTTCCTAATTAGTTGACCATGCTGCAGATCTAAGAAAATTAAAAGGGTTACCCGAGTTGAGTTGAATAGGAGAGCCAGGCTCAAAGAACAGCAGAAAAAAGAAGCAGAAGAAAAGAAGAAAAAAGAAGTTTCAAAAGAAATTGATTCGTAAGATGATAAATAATTGCTCTTCGATTGAGAATCACCTTCGGTGAAGAATGCTTTCTTACAATTATATGTATGTCGTGCTGCAGTGTGAAATGTATTGTTGAGGAAATAGCTAAAGAAGATGAAGAGAAGCAGAAACGACATATCCGGCGAATGGTAGCTAAGGAAGAAAGGCTAAAAGCATGTCCACCCCGTTTGGGAAAGCACAAGTATGCAGTTTTCTTTCTACGTTTCTTGGGTTTGCTTGTTTGTAAGAAGAAGTATGGGTATTTGGTTTTATTAACTCATTCATGTTTAGACGACTCAAATGTTAGTCTAAGATGCAACAAATTTTTAATGGTTTTGTGTCTTCATCTCAAACATATGTTTCTTTTAATTGACTGACATTTGTTTATCCAAGATTTGAGCCTGCTCCTTCTCAAGTATTATTATCCGAGGAAATCACTGGTTCTCTCCGCAAGCTGAAGGTGCAGTCAGGAACTTTTTCTATTTTGTAAAGTTACCCATTAGATCCTTTTTCTCTAAAAATTTTGAAACTAAAGATTGTTGATATCATGTGAAGGGATGCTGCACCCTTCTAAGGGACCGATATAAAAGCTTGGAGAAAAGAGGATTGGTAGCACCATCCTGCAAAACCCGAAGGTTAGTTGACTCTTTTCTATAATTTTTAGTATTTGAAGTTCACTCTATTTAGAACCTATGCAATGCTTTCCCTTTCCAGAATATACACTACAGAGCTTAATCTAGGATGCTTTGTCTTGCAAGAGACATGGGGTTTTTTTGATTTGATTAATGTTTGATAAGTCTTTACGTTTGTAATTGTCTTGCAGGAGGAGGTAAGTGGGTAATTCACTTCAGGACTCCGCAATTGTTAATCATTTGATAGGTTAAAAATCCAGATACTTTTGTTGTCGAGTTTCCCGTTTAACTAAATGGCAGGTTATTACTTTTCGGTATACTAATCGATATTGTTTTTTAAGTTTATTCATAGTTCCATGTTTTGTATGTTTAGATTGAATGTAAAGAATGCAGTTTTGAAGTTATATGTTCTTTTTCATTCTAATTATTGTATTGAAAACCAAGTTTAAATCAAAATTATGCCTTGAATACTGAACATCTTCTGTTCTGTTCTGCTTGTGGAATTGGGAAAAAAATGGAAGGGAAATGTATATTTACTGAACATAATAAGCCTTCTTGATTTAGCTCCCACATTCTATGTTTCTGGAACAGTTTGAGCCATAGCTCTAGACAATTTATCTTAATAATGTGGCAGAAGAGGTGAGAAGCAGAGATTGTTCTGCCTCACTCAAAAGTGCAGCAGAGGAGGTGAGAAGCAAATTGTTCCACAGGAGGAAGAGGCCAGAAGCAAATTGTTTGGCTTCTTCCTCAAAAAGGGTGGAAGAGGCTGAAAGTACGCCCTCAGCCTCTACCTTGCTCAAAAGGGCAGAGGAAGAGGGCGGAAGTAAATTAAGCGAAAAGCAAACTGGCCTGCCCCTTAAGGGTGAAGCCTTCTCAAGTATTGTACCGATTAACCTGATAAAGCAGCCCTCTTCAAGTTCTTGGATGAATTACAGAATTGGGTGAACCGGGAGATAAAGAAACCAGGATAAATTCTTACTATAAACTAGTCATTTGATTTAATAAATATTAATCATTAGTTGCAGACAAGACAACCTTCTCAACTTCTATCTATTCAATTCTCGGATACACAAAAAACACAACCATCTCAAATACACAATTACAGGATCAAAAAATGAAAATTACCTAAAAATAAGATTAGGACATTTTACTAAACATGCTATGTATATTGCTTGATATGGCAATAACACTTGTTACTACAGCAAGAACTATCATTATTTGTGCAATAATCCTATCCTTTGTCGTTGAAATTCCATGAACATCCCTGCCATTTATAACAAGTTCAAATCAAGAATTAGAACAAAAAATAGCAAAAAACCAGAGTAATCGTACTATGAAACTGTTATATCAACTCAACTTTTTAGTTAAGCTATATAAGCAGGACATATAACGGTTTCAAATACTCGAATGAAAACAAGACGCGTGTCAAAAATTACCTTAGAACAATAATTCCTGGGAAGATGAAAACAAGACAAACTGCAGAAGTTGAACCCAAAAACTGAAAAATGTTCCAAATATTTGGGATGGCAATGGCAATAAGGTAAGTAGAAATCAATAAGACTAGAGCTAGAGTTATAAATCTCTTTGTGTCTTTAGCCAAAAGAGGCTTATTTGGGAAAAGAAGTTCATCAATATTTGCTCGTAAAGAGAAATTTAGCAGAGGAAACACTAACATAAGATGAAAAGCATAACTTAATCTAACAATATCATTCAATAATGCACCATTTGATGTATCAGAACTTCTGTCGAAGTTTACTAATATGTCTGTCATGATTGATTCGCCGAAAAGAAGGTATCCAAATATGCCTATGGCAAAGTAGATTAGACTGCAGATTACTACAGAAATTCTCACTGCTACCATCATATCAGATGGTCTCCCGAGCTCAAACCCAATTGGATGAACTGCATATATGCAAGTAAAGAGTTACATAACATACTGTGAACACCCCACGATGTATAATTGACAATATAGTTTAAAGCTTGATTCACAAGTAACAGAAGATGAAAACTTACCATTGAAATGAAATGTAAAAGCTGTGACAATTACTGGAACCGCGGTAAAAAGGTCGAAAAACGACACTTGATTGTCCAAATGAGGGAGTAATCTTGGAGTTTTGGTTTTTCCTTCTATGAGTGCAAGGATTGCCATTACTGAACTTATCCCAACAAACACTACTGCTAGAAGAACTGATATTGCTGAGCTGAACCTTAGTGATTCTGTTCAACACAAAGTCCAAAATGAATATCTATTTGCTATTGAAAATACTGCTACTAAAGGCATTTGAATAGACTGTGTTAGGCACCGGCTTTTAAGTGTTACACAGCATTTCAAGATTATGAGAGTGTTAATGTAGATTCTAATATTTAAACGGTAATCACAACTAATCAAATTAGGGCCTTACAATAAAAGATTAGGGTTTGAATTTTGAAAAGTACACTAACCTACACGCCTGAACAAGACTAAAGGAAGCATGACAAGTAGAACAATCAAGAAAAGGGCAAAAGCTCTTGAGTTCCACCAATGGATTCCAAACCATTCTTGAAGAACACCTAAATGTACTGATCCTTCATGCTCACTCCCTGATAGAACATCAGCTGAAAAAGAGAAAAGGCAATTGGCAAATTAGTGAATCTTGATTGTTGAAATTCAAGAAACATTACAAGATAGAATCTTTATACTTGTAAGATAGAATCTCGAATCATGATCCTCTAAACACATAGCTAGGAGTCAAGAATGGTATTCAAGAAACGTTACAAATATATACATAAGAAAAGAATGGAGAATTCAAGAAACATAACTAAAGTCTGGATAGAATCTTTATCCTCTATAGATAGGAATCAAGAACGGAAATCTTGATACTTAAAAAGATTGGAATCAAGAATGGGAAATTCAAGAAAACGAAAATAGAACTATGGAGTTCTATAAACATTTTTAGCAGATTAAAGAACAATAATTCTAATAAAGTAAGCTAAAGTTCATAATAAGTCTACTCAAACTTACCAATAATAATCAAATAAATGATTAAGCATCCAAGATTAGTGACAATAACAGTAATTTGTACAATCACAGAACCTGCAGGCCCGACAGCCTCCCTCATGACGCCGGCGTACGTCGTAGACTGTCCGGAATGTGTATATCTCAACAAGAAATCGACGGAAATCTCAGCTAGCCATGCAACTATTACAATCAATACAAAAGCAGGGATTACTCCTAACACCTTAAGGGTGGCTGGAATGGACATAATTCCTGCACCAATTATACTAGTTGACACGTTAAATACAGCGCCGGCGATCGATGCACCGCCGCCACGCTTGTCTTTCCTGTGTTCCGGCAAGAGCGGAGCATCTAATCCGGCCTCCGGTGACATCCCTGAATGGAATATTCCGGCTAAGATACTAAGTAGTTAGTTGTTTTGTTTTTCCTACGTTGTTGTTTTGTTATTCATAATTAGTCATTAATGTAAAGTATATAATGTATGCTTGTTGTGCTAGATGCAAAGATTGCTTAATTAAGACTTGAAATGACCAATATGAACACTGGTAGAAATGGGGTTTGGTTAATTTTAGTGGGGAAGAAGAAGGTTATGATTGGAACAAAATTAAAGATTAATGTGATGTATTATTAATAATCATCAAAATTGAAATGGACAGCTTGGAATGAATAATTAACAGTAATATTGAATGTGGACACCAAAAGAATTGGTTGAACTTGGACGCAAAAAGAGGTTCTGTACTACTGGTTACTCTAGAACTAGGCAAGTGGGTCCCGTTGTTCTACGAATCTTGGACGGTTCTGATTAATTTAATAATATTCTCTAAATTTTAGACGATTCTGATTAATTTCACAGTATTCATTAAATTGTTAATAACTCTCTAATTGCAATCGATTATTTGCATGAAAAAATTAATTAGATCACATGTTAGCACAAAATTATATCATTAATGAAGTTTTTCTTTCCTTTTAGTCCACTTGTGTATAGAGCTGTAAAAGAATCGAAACAGTAATAGATTCGGTTTGAATTCGTTTAGATATTTGTAGTGTTTAAATTCGGATTTGGTTTGAATTCGTTTAGATATTTGTAGTGTTTAAATTCGGATTCGTATTCGATTCAATAATATTCGCGAACAATTCGATTCGATTCAAATATTCGAATTATAGTTTATTTAACCGATAAACTGTTTTTCAAACACTCTCAAAACACACACCACAGTTCGCTAATATTTACATTTTGTATTCGAACTCAAAAATTCGGCTCGTTTAAATTTCGAATACGAATCGAATTTTTCCAAATTAAACGCCAAATGAATCTCGAACTGTTTGGTTCGTTTACAGCGCTATTTGTGTTTCACCAATATATATATATAATTACATACGAAAATTATGTAAAATAAAATAAGTCATATATTAAATCCTTCGTGCTCTGTTCAAATTCTTTTGAAGCCAACTCTTTATACTTATTATATTTTGAACCGAATCAAACTCTTGAATCTTTATATAAGCAATTATAAAAAATAAAATTATCCTAAATATTTATGTTTTACTGTGCAAATTTGTATAAATAGCAATAAAACTTGTCACAACAGCAAGTATAATTACTAAAACAGCCATAATCCTATCCCTTCTTGTAGAAATTCCATGAACATCCCTGTAAAAAAAATAAAATTACTAAAAATTAAACAATTTAATTAACTCAAAACCATAATTAATTTAAATAATAAAATAAAAAAATTACCTAAGAATTATGATTCCTGGAAAAATAAATGAGAGGAAAACAATTGTCGTTGATCCCAAGAACTGAAAAAAATACCAAATATTTGGTATGGCTATGGCGATTATATAAACAATAGCTAATATACTGCAAGTAAGAAGAACAAATCTTTTAGTATCTGTAGCCAAATTCTGTTTATGGGGAAATATAATTTCATCAATATTAGCTCTCAGTGAAAAATTCATAATCGGAAAAACAAGAGCTAAGTGTATTGCATAGCTTAATCGGACCACATCGTCGAGTACTTTTCCGATTGGTTTATCAGAATTCCGGTCAAAATTTACTAACACATCCGCCATTGTTGAGTCCCCAAAAAGCAAGTAACCAAAAAACCCAATTGCAAAATATATCGTTATGCAAATTATTATAGAAATTCTGACGGCTGAAATCATATCTGACGGTTTTCCAAGTTCTGATCTAATTGGATGAACTGCATAAATTAAATTAACAGTCACTAATCTGCATTAGTACATACATAAATTATGGCAAAAATGAGATGAATTACCATTAACATGAAAACCGAAACCGGTGACGAAAACTGGGATTGTGGTGAAAAGATCAAGAATGGAGACTTGATTGGCAAAATCTGGGAATAATCTAAGATTTTGAGTCTTCCCTTCAACCATTGCATGAATTGCCATTGCAGAACAGATGATAACAAATACTAATGCAAGTAGAATAGATATTCCTGAAGTATACTTTAATGAATCTGCAAGAAAATATGTATAAACAAGCAAAATTTAGTAGCATAAACTAAAAATATACTATATTTTAAGACTTTAAAACAAGCTCGAACTTAATTATTCGAGCTTCAATAAGTTAAATTAATAATCTTTTGACAAGATTTCTATTAATATTAACTCAATAAAATCGATTTAAGAGCTGATTTGACAGAACAAACTTGTGAATTAATGAGCAAAATTTGAGTTAAGCTTGTTTTTGTTACACAACTTAGCTTCTACTTTGAAATTCAAGAAAACAGTTAGCTTTTAAGTTAAAAAAAAGCTTAAAAGAATACAGAACTTACCTACTCGCCTCAATAAGACTATTGGAAGCATGACAAAAAGCACTAAGAAGAGAAGTGCATAAGCTCTTGAATTCCACCAATGGTGACCAAACCATTCCTGCAGAATCCCTATGTGTATAGTTTGATCAAACTGGTTCCCACATAACACATCACCTATCAAAAATCAAACTCCAAAACTGTTAGTTCAGATGACATAAACTCTGGTTTTTCCAGTCAACTGGCAAGAAAAAAAGAAGAAGAAAGGAACTTGCCAATTATAATTAGGTAAATGATAAGACAACCAATATTGGTCAAAACGACACAAATTTGAACTCCAATTGATCCAAATTTCCCAAAAGACTCCCCCATAAGGCCAGCATAAGTATTAGCCTGACCCGATTGGGTATATCTTAGCATAAATTCCACTGTAATTTCAACAAAAAATGCAACTATTAGAATTAATAAAAATCCTGGAACTATCCCAAGAACTTTAATTGTTGCTGGAATTGACATAATTCCAGCTCCAATCATAGTTGTTGATATGTTGAACACTGCCCCTGAAATTGATGCAGCATTATTTATTTGATTTTCGGCCGTTTCGACTTCCGGTAGCAGCCGGCGATCGAGTGATCCGGCATCGTTTTGAGGTTGTTTTAGCTTCATTTCTGAGTTTGAAGAAGATCAGAGTTTCTTGTTTTGTTTAGAGATCATTGGTTGGTAATGGTAGGAGTAGGGGTATTTCCAAGAAGAGAAGAGAAAAGAAAGTTATGGAGATTAGGTTACAATAATTGAATTAGGTATATTTTTTTATTGGGAATTATCCATATCTGTTTTTTTATTATTTTAAATAATATTCTTATAATTTGCTATTTTTAAAAATTTAACATATATTTTATAGCACAAATAATAAAAAATATTAATAAGTAATTGATATTTAAAATTAAATTAAATAAAATAGAATACTAATAATAATATTAATCATAAAGTTTACATTATTAATAAATTTAGTTTATAATAATATTACATATCAAAATTTTAAATTTAAATATCTAAAAGCTAAAGGTGTTTTATTATATCATTTTGTGTCATTATGATCAAAAATATTCAACGTACCCCTAAAATTTGCATTTTTTACCAATAGCACCCTATTTTCAACTTTTCTTGCAATATCACCCTCTAAAATCAGACAATAAATTTGGTAAATTAATTACAGAAATTGTATGGAGTTTTTCTGAAATTAGTGCTGTTCATATGATCTTTTGTTCATATATCCCAATTGTGTGGATTTTCTTGAAAATTAGGTTAGCAAACGACCTCGAGCTCAAATGGTTAAAGCAAATGCATCTTTCTGGATTGAGATTAGTGGTTTGAATCCCGTTTGATAATTTAAGTAAACACTTAATTGGTCGATAAAAAAAAAAACTGTTGTAATTCCATCTTGACAAATAGAGGCAATTTTCTTATTCAGCTCTTTACATTTATGAGTTGTTCTGATTCATCTTTCCTTGCAATTCTGCTATACGTTCTTCCTGTAAAGTGCAAAATCCCATTAATCTTTCTAGCACAACCCCATTTATCCAGGATGTAGAAGAAGAACTTGTAATGAACTCGAAAAACTATATGATTTACCTGGGTTGCATTCTTCTGCTTCTCTTTTTCTATCTCAGCAAGAACTGACATTTCAGTTTCATGGAACTGCACTTTGAAAGATCAGAGATATTATCATTTTCGGACATAAACATGATTCAGACAGAAATGTTAAAAGTTTATAAACAAACAATCAGGAGTCTATTATATGCACCTTGGCTTGAAATTCATGGATGTAATCCATTAGACCTTTTATCTCTTGAATATTCTGCTTGAACTGATCCTCTATCACCTTCTTTTATTACAGTAGCAATGGTTACGCAATGTGGGTTGAGGATTGAAGCCAATAAAAGCATTGCTGGCCAGATATATTATTTCTGAACTGATAAACAAGTTAGTAGAAACTGACCTGTATGCTTTCAGTCCCGTAAACGTCGTCAACCTCCAGTACATTCAGCAGCTTAGGATCTTTAGTTGTTATAATCACTCTACTCCCTGCACTAAACCAATTTCTATTCCCTGCAAGTGCGTTCAACTGATCGAGATTATTCACATTGTCAAAAACTGCCAGAATCCGTTTGTTGTGCAGTGCGTTCTTTATCATATCTATCCCTGCAGCAACATCACTTGTGTTTATGTTCTTGTCATCCATTAGGATATCAGTCAGGAATTGTTTCTGCAACAAAATTAATCCGTCTGCATGTTCTGCAACATTGTCCACATCAGAAACAAAACTGCTGTATTTGAACCTTGCAAGATTTTGATTGTACACAGCTTTTGCTGTGTTTGTCTTGTCAACTCCCCAAATACCGATTATCAGGATGTCGTCTGAAACGGCACTCAACAAGAGATTCAGGTAATCTTTTGCAGCTTCTTTTCTCTGTGGGAAGATGGAAATGCTCATGTATGCATCTTGATGTCTGCTTATAATGTGTTTCAAAATTTCGTTCATGAATTGATCCCTGCATTATCATCCAGATAAATAACCACAATAGTTTACGTATATGCAAGCAATGATCTTTTTCATACATATTACATACACCTGCATATTTCAACTGTAAAAATACAAGCTACTCTCTTTAATTTTCTAAATATGCAATCTACCACTCTAAATAAGCAAGCCAACAAAGAAAGTTACCTATTCTCATGCATATGCACAGGATCAGCACTTGATGCTGCTTCTGTCAAAGCCGATCTCCAAATATCCACCGTTTCCTTCCCAAACCTCTCTTCAAGCTCTTGAAGTGCTTCTCCATAGGTGTTTTTCTTATGTTCCGAATCACCTGGATCAACATCACAGGAAACAGGCTGTTTCACATCTCCAGGACCAACATCATAGAAAACTGGGAAGACTACCTGCCCGGCCTCATTTTTGCACTCTATGATCTTGACAAGCTCCTTCAGGCACCAGTGCGAATCAGCATAGTTCCTAGAGAAGACTATGATAGCAATTCTTGACATCTGGATGGCTTTCATCAGTTCAGTGGCGATCTCAGCACCTTTTTCAAGGTAGACATCGTCTTTGAAAGTGGGAATCCCGGCCTTCTCCAGTGTCATGTGGAGTTCTTTTACGATGCTGCGAGTGTCTTCTCCTCTAAAACTTAAGAACACATCATGCCTCGTCCTTTTGACAGCTGAAAGGAATGAGAAAGATGTTGGATATATGCTTGATAACTCCATTGATGACTTTAAAAAGTTAGCAGATTCAAGATCACCTCTTGAATGAATAATTCAATCTTGACCTTGTTGTTGGCATTTAATTTATCATAACTGGTCTCTGGTTTTGGTTTTGTTCAACTTCAATACTGATAAGGTACCTACTTTATAGTCGTTTGATGTAAATGTTCCCCCTTTTCCTCTCAAGCATTACCTACTCTGGGCCCATGTGTAGCCCAATAAGAGTATAGTAAAGAAGTGATATGTGTGGTTGGTATGGTACTAATGAAAGTGATAGCATCAGTAGCAAATTTAGAAAATATCTGAGTCAATATCGAATAAAATATATGATTAGGTGCTAACACATAAAGTAAGGGACCAATTTAACTGCTGCTGCTGCATCTTCCATGGCTTCTACTGAGAAGAAACATGATGTATACATGAGCTTCCATACAAAAGATGCAGGAAAATTCATCACAGACATGATAGGAGTCTCTTTAGGAATAAGAGGAGTTCCCATTTTCAATGACGATAAACAATTGAGACAGAAACAGAGAGGGACTGATATTGGAAGAGAGATCAAAGCAGCAATTGGGATTTCCAAGATTTCAATAGTTCTATTCTCAAAGGACTATTGTGGCTCAAGTTGGTGTCTTGAAGAGCTTCATGCCATTATGGACACAAGAAGAAGATGGGGTTTGATTGTCCTCCCTGTTTTCTATGAAATAGACCCTTCCGATGTTCGAAAACATACTGGTGATGCAGGTACAGAAGTCAATAAACAGAGGAAGGAAGGTGTGTGGTATAGAAGATGGACATCTGCAATGAAAGAAGCTGGCAATTTGATTGGCTGGGATCATCGTCGAAATAACAGGTATGCTGCAATCTGCTTCTGTACTGCACTCAGGCCCTTTTCATGAACTTTATATAGATTTCATTCATTCCAAGGGATGGAATTTTAGGTGTAATCTGAAATAATTGAGCTGTTTGGAGGATCAAGTTGTTATTTTGTGTCTGTATCAAGCCAAGAGAGTTTCACAAATGGGAAAAAAACCCTGTGCGTCTTTGTCTTAGGATAACACACTAAACAAAGGTTATGAGTTTTGTTCTTCTGAGTTGATTTCACAATTTTTAGCTTTGTATGGACTATAAAACGTCCATAAATTTGGACATTAGTTTTAGGATTGCAGATAAGCCGAGCTGTTTATAAGTTACTCAAAACTAGATTCGATTAAATGTTGTTCGAAAAATTAAATGAACCGGTTCGATAACCACTCCAACTGATATTTCAAGTTCCTTGAAAGACTTGCTTAATTTTATTTTTGATAAAACATATATTAAATCAATGTATGATGTATAAGTAATAATTTGTATCTAATTATCTATCTATAATTTATTTCACTCTCAATGAGAGTTAAAAATAAATCGAGCCGTAAATAAGCTACCAGAGGTTTGGTCCAATAAAAGCTTGTTCGAGATCGACTCGAAAAGTAAATTAGCCGAATTTGCTTGCTAGACTCATTTGTAGCCCTAATCTTATCGATGTAATAAAAAGAATGTAACAATTTTATTGTCTTATCAGGATTGATTCATATTTGATTGGAAAAGTTACAGAAGATATAGTGAGCAAAAGAATACCAACCAATCTCATCCTTTCAATCTACCCTCTTAGATATGACACTTGTGATCAATACTTGAACCTGTTCTTGCAAATGAAGATGGAAGGAGTTCTGATTGTAGGGATATGTGGGACAACTGGAATGGGAAAGACAGGAATTGCCAAATCTGTTTACGACCAAATGTCATCCTCATTTGAAGGTAGCAGTTTTCTTGCCAATGTAGACCAGAATTCCAAGAATCATAAAGGGCTTCCAAAGCTACAAGAAAAGCTTATTTCTGATATCTTAGTTGAAGAAAATGTTCAACTAATTACGGATCAAACCAGCGGCATGGAGATGATAAAACAAGAATTGAATTCGAAAAGAGTGCTAGTTGTTCTTGATGATGTGGATCAGGTTGATCAATTGCATGCTCTAGTTGGAGCCAGAAACTGGTTTGGTATGGGAAGCAAAATCATTATAACTACCAGGAGGGTGGACTTGTTATATGCTGTTGGAGTTGATCAAGTCTTTCTGGCTCAAGGCCGTCCACTGCCATCCAATGTCCAGGTATGTTCCCATCAAACTCTCAACATTCTGTAACCTGTAATGCAATGTAATTTGATTATATTCCTTATAATGTTACAATTAAAGTCATAAATATAATCACAATTATATTTCTTTTGACTTACTAAGACATTATCTCAGAGGTCCCCAATTGTGATACATTAGTTGTAGAGGGTGCTCAAAGATAAAGAAGTAGACCTAAAAATACTTGGAGGGTAGTTATCGACAGGCTAATGGTTTACGAACATTGGATATTATCTATCTAACATTGTTAATGAGCTAATTTATAGGCAATTTGGGAGCCATTTCTGCAAAGTCGTCGACTAATCACAGAATTAAAGAACATCATTGAAGATCTTCCTGAAGAGGTATACAAAGAGACTCCAAAATTATTGGTTCTTCATTTCCTTAGCTAATTTCTTGTTTCATGAAATATATGAACATATTGTAATACTATTTAGCTGCATTGACCCAACAGACTATACAAAGGCAGAGATACCTAAGGGCTAGTTTGCTAGAACAACGTCAAAAAAATGACAAACAGGTGTTTTAAATATGCTTCCCTATATATTACATTTAAGTTAATTATAAATTTTATTCATCTCTTAATTTCTTTTATTTTTCTTAGGCACAAGTTATAGCTGACTTGGAGCAAGCTCAAAGTGGACCAAGTCAGACTGAGGCAGATCCAGCTGAATTGGAGCAAGCTCAAAGCGGACCAAGTCAGACTGAGGCAGATCCAGCCATAAAAAAAGGAAGAAAAGAACGTAACTGGTGTCCGTGTCTCTGAAAGTAGGAGGAAAAAAACATGAATTTGGTTAACAAAGTGAAAGATCAAAGATCTAACCATTGCAAGCTATGTTCTCTCACAGGGATACAAAAGCGTCCTGGAGTTCTTTGTTCATAAGAAGCCTGGTGGAGTGAACAAATCCTGCTGCCTTACTTGAATGAACTGCATCAAGTTTTTTGGTTCCAATGAGAAATGGGTTTCAAGAGCCTTTAGGGTTCTCTCAATGAAAACTGATCTTGGCAAATACTCCTTCATTCAACAAACAAATTCATCATCTTCATGCCTGCAGGGTGATAGCAACAGTGCAAACTTCAGAAACCAACTCATGTAATTATAATGAGATTAGGCAATGTTCGCTGTATCTTATCTTTTGTTGGGAAATTCTTACTTAAGCCGAGTCTAATGGACCAAACCAATAAAATAAATGACGCAAAGAACTTTTTAAATGAAATGAGTTGGTATCCTTTCACTGAGAAAAAAAGACAAAATAAGGAAAACAAAAATTCGTTATTGCCTTTGTACGTGGGTTCTCATGGACCTGATCCAGGCAAATATTTTCTATGTTTGTGTACAAAGAGTGAAAGAGATGGCAAATATACAGTTATTGGCCTCGCAAAACTTGCACGAATAACATGATTGCTCTATGTCAATATGAAAATTCACAATAACATCCAAAATTAAAAAGCTTCAGAAGGCATCAAACTTTGAAGAATCATAATGGAAGAGGCAATAAAATAACAACGTACAGATCTATACTTGGGAGCCTGAGCAGGTAGATTCAAGTATTCCATGTTCTTAACTTCATAATCCCATAAAAACGGAGTATGGTGCACCCATCAACTTTTTATTATAGACTGAGCATTTCCACAGAACTTACGATCACCAAACACATAATCTGCACAGAGAATAGAAGTCTTAGAAATTTCCCAGAGAAACATTCTTAAATTGAAGCCAGTCTATGTACCATTCTCATGAAGTTGGACATCACCAATTCCTCTAAATACTTCATTATACAGAATACCACTCCATGACATGATGGACAGGGATACGGTTGCACTCCAGGAACATCATCCTTGTTGCATATGAGAGTGATAAATATAGTGCCACCATCAAAAATTACAGTGCCACCCCCAGTAAATCTTCTGATGACGGGAACATGATACAGTTCCAATTTCAACAAGTTCAGAAGGCTTCCTATGCAAACATTCACTTCTATCAATACACAGCTGAAGAAAATAAATGGAAACTGAAAAAGGAGGCAAAATATATGCAAGTATACAGTTTGTTTCCTCAAGTATTCAGACCTTAATTTGAAAATGCATGGGTGTTTGGCATTGCTTGTGCTTTTCTCCTTTTGGCTTATAAAAAGCAGCATTTTGCTTCTTTTATAAAAAAAGCTTAAAAAAAAAAGCCTAGACAAACAAGTAATAAGCCAGATATATTACTTTCCAATACCTATCTCTTCTAAGTTTTCAGAATTCTTTTTCCAAGCAAATATGATAAAACAACTTCCACTAATGTAACAAATGGTTGAACCAGAAATTTAAGTCATCAAATTACAAAGCATTCTGGTAATTCTAATTGAATTTAGTACCATAAAGCAGAATGTTTGGAAACTTCAATAAAAGCTTACCCAGATAATCCCACCACTATGGCAGGAGAATTTGTTCCATCGTTTACAATACACCAATTATCCGTAGAGGTACGAAGTACCTTTCCTCCATATGAAGTTGCTCTAAAATGGGTGCTCCTTTGGATCTGATGAGTTTCATCAATGGCAAACCCAGATTTGATGTCTGACATTGACATAACAAGGTCATTGAGCACGATGGCAGAATCAACAGTCGACCCCTCTGTTAAAGTATCAATAGTATAATTAGTAAATACTGTACCAGAATCAAACGAGATAATTACGTTTGTGTTTGATTCAGTAACCTGGAATTAAGAAAAGATCAAAAATCAAATATTCGATGGAAAAAACGTAGATTTCTTAAAAATTGGATATAGATAAAGCAAATAATTAACATACGAGAAGAAAAAAAAATACCAGTTAATGGCCACGACCGAATAACGTTGATGGAAAGCACCTAATCAGAAATTGAATGCGCAGATATCGGCAACCAGTGAGACGACGGCCAGAATGGAACAGTGAGGAGGAGAATCGACTTGAAAAGTGAACAAAAAGGAAGAAAGATGCGAAGGGGGTAAGAAACGGCTGGAAAACGTATTAACCGCAAAATACGTATTAAACAGTTAAAAACGTCTACGTATATACGGAACAAAAAAAGTTTAGGTTTCTTAATCAAATTCATCTTCTCCCAGCTCCTTCTTCACTTCGAAGCTTCCATTTTCTACTTTCACGCTTGCACGTCGACGACGAACAGAGGAAGAGTAATCTTCCAGTGGAGTATTGCAGTTGCAGTGGAGTAACATATACATCTCACACTTCAAAGTTCCAGTCTTGGCCTTCCGTCGGTTCACCGGTTTTCCGGCAACACAAACACTTTCATTGCTTCTCTGCCAATCAGGTAGTGCTTTAACTTCATTTCCTCTTCTATTCCTCTGTATCTGCTATTGACTCCTTAAGCTTAAATGGGAAATAACGAAAAATGCGTCCTTTTTGGATTTCAGCTAGTCGAACTTTATATTGAGCTGCCTCTGCGTTTTGGATATAGTGTGTTTGGAATTTCAGTGGGGAGACATGAATCTGAAGCAGTTAGTTAATAGGAAAACGTTCAACTACGTATCGAAATTCAATTGCAGATTACTTCCTCTGTACCCTAATTATGATTCTAGAAAGTTCTCTACCATTTCAAGTTTTGCACTTTTTTCTATTCATTCCTCTAGCTTTGATGCCCAAACACTTTTCCCCAACTCTAAATTGATTAGATATGTTTTGCCCTTCAAGAGATTTTTGCACTCTGATCAACGGTTGCAGCTAAGTGAAATAAGTTTTAAGCCGAAATTTGGCTCTGGTGATGATGAGGAGGAAGATGAAACTATGAATGAATTTTTGTCAAGATTTGTGTGGATCATGCGTGGAAAGCTGTCGGAAGCTTACCCAGATTCTGGTAAAGAGACAATTGATGGTATGCTTTTGATTATAGTCGAAAAAGTTGTTTCGGAGATTGAAAAGGGTGGCCTGGAGCAGATGCTTGATGGTATGGTGTCGGCTCCATCACAGGATTTCAGCGAGGATTTATGGAGAACAGTGTTCGAAGTGAGTAATTCAGTGTTGGTGGATATGGACAAGGAAAGGAAGAAGGAAAAAATGAAAGGGTTTTTACAGTCTGAGGAGGTAAAGGAAATGTGCAGGTTTGCTGGAGAGATTGGTATCCGTGGGGATATGCTGAGAGAACTCAGGTATAAATGGGCTCGCGAGAAGATGGAGGAGAGTGAATTTTATGCAAGTTTGGAGAAACTTAGAGAAGACAAAAAAGCACAAGAAAAGGAGGAAGCAGATGGCAAGAATGCCGAGACCATGATGGCTATAACTGGAGAGGAGAGAGCAAATGTCATTTCTCTTCCCAAAAGACATGGGAAGATCAAATATAAGATATATGGACTCAATCTTTCTGATTCAAAATGGGCTGAAGTTGCTGAGAAGATCCATGAGATAGGAGACACTGGTTTGCCTGAGGAACCTAAGCCTCTACATGGGAAAAGCAAACTGGTAACTGAGAGAATTCTTTCCCTGAAAGAGGAAGATGACCCTGATCCACTGCTTGCTGAATGGATGGAGCTTGTGGAACCTAGTAAGATTGATTGGATAACTTTGCTTGATAAGCTGAAAGAACAGAATAAACATATATATTTTAAGGTATGAAACCATTTAATTATCTTCTATTTCATCATTTTTAGATAAATAACTGTTTTTAATTGCATGTGATGCCATTATATTAAGGATGTCATTTTATCTCTAACATGGTTGACCTTGTTGAGTTGCAAAATGTGTCCAAAAACATTTAGTATATATTTGCACGATAATGGATTTAATTATTTTTCTGAATTGTTCCATGTTTACTGCTTGCTTCTAAAGTTTACCAAGAAGAGTAGTATAGCAAAACCTTCTTCCCTAGCTTCTTGTCTAGCTTTAATACATGGTAAATTGGCTTTATGTTATTCTTGTATCACTTGAGGATGAAGATATACTGGCTTGTTTGTTTAATTTTTTTTGTCTCTGTTGATATTTTCTTTTGAGAGAGTCAATTAGTTACTCCTTAGCTTGTTATAATCTCTATCATTCATAACCAATGGATTTAGTTGTCGTTGATGTTTGTCATATTAAATTGTATTTTTTTTTAAAAACTTAAAGCTGTGAACAGCTTGATACAGTTGCTATTGATCTGTTTGATTTCTAGGTGGCTGAATTTGTGTTGAGTGAAAAATCATTCGAACCAAATATTCGTGACTACAATATGCTTATTGATGCTTATTCTAGAGAGGGCCACTTGGAAGATGCTAAGAGAATTCTTAATAAAATGAAGGAAAATGGTATCCTACCTGATGTAATAGTATCCACAGTTTTGGTGGACATGTACAGTAAGGCAGGCAAATTTAACCTTGCTAAAGAAGCATTTGACAGCTTGATGAACCATGGCTTCGAACCGGATGTGAATGTTTACTATACTATTATCATGGCAGCTGTAAGTGCTGGGCAACCCAGGTCAGGCGAGTTGTTAATGAATGAGATGAAAGATAAAGGTATCCAGCCCACAGAAGAGATTCACATGGCACTGCTTCGCTCATTTTCTCAACAAGGTGATGCTGGTGGTGTTATTCGAATTGCAAACCACATGCATCTTGCTGGACAGCAAAACTTGGAGTCCTATGCTTTGCTCATTCAAGCATATGGACAAAAGGAGGGTGGTATTCGTGAAGCAAGAAGCAACTTTGATTATATGATAAATAGTGGACTTAAGCCTGATGACAGATGCACTGCTAGCATGATTGCTGTTTATGCAGAAAAGAATTTGTTAGATAAGGCCTTACAACTTTTGTTACAGCTTGAGAAGGACGGGTTTGAGCCTGGACCTGCTACTTACTCAGTTCTAATCGATTGGTTCGGTAGATTAATGCTGGTTGACGAGGCTGAGCAACTATTGGGTAAGATTGCTGAGCAAGGTGAAGTTCCTTCTATAAAGGTTCATGTAAGTCTCTGTGATATGTATGCAAGAGCTGAAAATGAGAAAAAGGCTCTTCAAGCATTGGGCGTTGTGAAAGCTAGGAAGGATGAGTTAGGACCAGATGACTTTCAGAGGGTTATTCGTGGGCTTATTGTCGGAGGCTTTCCTCAAGATGCTCAAAGTGTATTTGAACTTATGGAGGCTCAGGGCTTCAAAGCACCAGAGGATCTACAGTTGTCCCTAGCAGCAGGCAAGATAATGAAGTCGCAGCGGCCCTGGAAATATGTATGATTGACCATTTCAATGCGCTGCAAATCTCAAGCCTTACAATTAAGTTTTGCTATAACTTTTATGCTTATGTTAGAAGGCGATAGTTAACTGATAGGTAACATGACACTGCTGCATTTTCCCATGTTGTGAATTGCAAATATTTATTTCTATTTTGGAGGAATTTGTATTTCGAATTCTGTTGAATTACGGCAGGGAGCAGCCCCTGTCCATGCCAATGCTTCAGAACTTCAAGTTTAAGCATTTCTTGGCATGATCTTACGCGTCAGGTTAGACACTGCAGCAATCTTTGCTGTTTAAAAGAATAATAAACAAACAAACCTTACTGAAAAAGAAAAGTAATTAACTGTTGGTTTTTGAGGACAAACATACCTTAACAGGAAGAAGCTTGAAATATCTAAAAAACCCTCTTGTGAAGATGAAGATAATAATGAATTTGATCAACAAAACCCAATTTTTTAAAAGACCATAAAAGAATATCTTGTATCAAATCTTTGCTTTAAGTTCTTTTCTTGAGGACAAGATGAAGAAAAGGAGAATATTTGTTTGATTTTAATCTTACCATGTACGTTGCTTCCCCAAGATGACCCCCTGGTAAGGATCTACCATCCCGGAAAACGCGAAAAAGGAAAATATCAGAACATGCAGAAGAAGGCATGAAACACAAGAGATGCTAGACCTCAAATACAAGTAAAGGTTTGCCATAGAAAGGCAAATGGGTAAAAAGAAAGTGGAGATTTTGTGAAAAGGAAGATAGCAATAGTAAAGTTCTCAAGGCTTTCCAAGGTATCAAATGCTGACTTATTAATATCAGCATCATTTTTTTTACCACCTACTCAATTCAAACATTACCATACCATATTTTTCTTTCTAGTGCTTGTTTTGTTTACCCTTTTTTTCCTTGTCAACAATGTCAGATCAAAGGCCATTTTCGCGCTTTCGATTGCCATGGCTAGCTGCTCGCCCTGCTCCTGCAGCTGAACCCCCGCGTCCTGCGATTGAAACAATTCAAGCCCCTGCTCAACCAATGCAACGTCCACCCATTGTGGCACCACGGCCACAATATGAGCCGCCACAAATGACTGAACCCCAGCCAGTTCGTAGGGCCATTGAATCCCAAGTTGTTGCGCAGCCATCAGCTCAAACTCAAGCTGCCTCTATGCCAACTTCTCCGACTCGAGTTGTCTCTCAGCCGGAATCTCCATCGAAGAAATTACAGCCTGTTATGCAAGAGACCTCAAAGCCTCCAGTCATCTCAACCCAACCCCTACCATCTGCCTCGAAACAAGAACCACGGCCTGCAATGTTTTTACCAATGTCACAAACATCCTCACAACCATTTCAATTGCGTCCTGCCGCTTCTCAGCCAACTATACAAGAAACTTCTAAAAGAGCCCAAACAGAAGAAGCAAAACGTACAGCAAAATCCGAAACAGCAGCAGCCCAAGCCAAGGAATCAACCAAGATGGCATTACCTTCCGAGCAGCGGCAACAGGAGACTAAGAAAACAACTCTGACCTCCAATGCAGAATACATCAAATCTGTAAGTTCAACTCATGCAAAAACCAAGCATAAACCAATGGAATATTATCAGAAGTCCAACGGAGAACAAGTTTCGCTGCAAAAACAAATCAGGGATGATGCTTTCAAGTTTGTTCATAAGCTTGGAGTAGGCCAACTGAAGTATCCGATGGAAGAAAAGCCAGTTTCAATAGTGACAATAGCTGGTGAAAACAAAGGAGCATCAATGTATGTCACTTCTGAACAAACAAAAAAGGGTGGATCGATACACATTCACCGTGGATACAAGTCCAATCCGGATGATACAGGCACAACAACTGATGCAGATGGAATCACAAAAGAATCAAAGCCAAAAACCAAACAAGATCAAGAAAAGAAAGCATATGTTAACAGTAATGCACAAAGTATCAACAACTCAATGCTATTTGATACAAATATGAATGAGAAAAACCCTGGTGTTCATCTGATTCTCTCTTGTAACGTAGCCGAACCCATCAAGCCAAGTGCTAAACCAGAGCTTTTTGAGACACATAAAGCTGAATTTAATGTCACTCCTGCTCAAAAACTTACTTATGAGCCAACAATAAGACGACGATGCTTGAGAGGGCTTTTATTGGAATCAAGTGACTCAGATCCTGATAATCCTGACAAGCCTCGAAGACATGGTTGTCGATATAGCTGTGGAATGAAGAGCACAGACAAAGATATTGGTGTTCTGTAAGCTAACAAGTTCATAGCATCTATCAGTAAACACATACATGCATAAAAATCTTGTGTACATGATAATAAGGATGATGAATGTATCCATCCAAAAAATCTTGTTTTTATGTATAATGCTTAATCATATTATGAATTAATCATAATTAATGTTTTGAGCTATATTTTTAGGATGTTTTAGCGGGTAAATTAATTATTAATTATTTTAATATTATTTTATGTCTTATTAATTATAAAGTTAATTATTTTAAGGGAAATAATTTATTTTTTTTAAAAAAAAAAATGTGAGATAAAATAAAATAGTATAATAATAATTGGTGGAAAAAGAAATATTTTTTTTTATAAAAAAAAATCGACTTTCAAACAGAGAAAAAGGTAAGACACGACACGATAGTTTCCTTCGTTTCTTCCTTCTCTTTCTTTATGGTGTATTACAAATAAATTGACTGACTAATCCACCATTGTTCATATCATTGCCTTTTGATTCATCTTCTCCATTTCAATTTCATCAGTCTCCGGTAATTCTACAAAATGGGAGATCAGATAGCTCGAGCTGAGGAATTTGAGAAAAAAGCCGAGAAAAAGCTTAGCGGTTGGGGCTTTTTTGGCTCTAAACACGAAGATGCTGCTGAGCTCTTTGATAAAGCCGCTAATTCTTACAAACTCGCCAAATCTTGTAAGTATTTTTTTTTTTAATTATCATTTGTTCTGTTTTGCTTCCATAGATTGATGTCTTGATTGAAATTTTTATAAATTTATGAAACTTAATTGAAATGCTTTTGATGATCTCGTGATGGATCTTCTCTGATCTTTTTTCTGATTGAAATAATGGGTTGTGATTTTGTTTTTGTTTGCGATTAGAAATGAATGTGTTCAGTTTTTCCTAATTTTGCATTCATTTAGGGTTTTTTTATTTAAAAAAAAAATTTCTAAGTTTTAACTAATTTTTAATCTTGATTTTACAGTATAACCTATGATATTGAATGGATTATATCATCCTTTGGTGTTCAATTATTGAATTATCTGATTTAGTTTTAATTTTTGTGATATTTGAAAGAAATGAGCTAATAATGTTTTGTAGGGTCCTATTCAATCTTTGGGTTTGTAGAACTACCAAATAATGATTATACATTCGTCGAATGAGTTAGCCCAATTAATGAGCTCTTTAAACTTTGATAAACTTGCTTTTGAAGTATAATATGTCTGTATCTTGTCAAGAATGCAAGTCGCCTTGGATTCTGTCTTCCCTTTCTTGTTTTCTTAACAATAAAGGAAACAAAAACATTATTCAATTTGTTAAGCTGTTTTGATTTGGATTCTTTAACATCAAGGTAGTTTCTTAGTTGACTAATATTCTTATTGTGATATTTCAGGGGATAAAGCTGGAGCAACTTATGTCAAGTTGGCGAACTGTCATTTGAAGGTGAGTTCTTTGCATTTTTAAATTGTTCAATGAGTTTATTGTTATGCTGGCCTTGGTTATAGCGTTTAACATTGTAACTTTTGCATTTTCAGTTGGATAGTAAACATGAAGCTGCCCAAGCTTTTGTTGATGCTGCTCACTGTTATAAGAAGACATCTGCAAGTGGTATGTATTAATATTATCCTGTTGTGTTTGAATGTATCATCCACTTGTTTATTTATTCAATTTTCGGCTATTATTTTTGTGTAACTTTTAGTCTAGGAACATTGGGCTTTAAATGCACATTGACTTGTAATTTTTGTGTCTGCATGTTGTGCTTATGTTGCATTTGTTTGGAGACTTTAAAAGTCCATTGGGTTGTCTGGTCTGTTGATACATTATCCTGCATGTATATGCTAGTAAAGCTGGATTAATATTTGAAATTCATACTTCCTTTCCCTCCCCATGTTTCGCATTATGTATGCAATTTATGTGTATTATTTCAAGGATATGCTTTTCTATGCATGAAACTTGTGGGCTTGTGATGTAGTTGTGCTATCAGGGCTCTCCTAGTCTTTGTTTTGCATTTTAACACATCAGTAATCTTCTTGAGTTTCTTATTATGCAGAGGCAATATCTTGCTTAGGACAGGCAGTGGATTTGTTTTGTGACATAGGAAGGATCAGTATGGCTGCTAGATATTACAAGGTATTTTGAGTCCTAGTACTGGATTTTTCATGATCATTACCTTTATTGACAATTTGCTCATTATTATTTATATTATCCTGATGCTAGTTTTTAGATTTTACGATCTTTTGTTAGCATACCCCAATCATCTGGACCTGGATGTTGGGTTACTATTTGCATGTAGGCTTTCATTTGGAGGGTTGATTGTTTCTAGAGATATGCTAAAAGTCTACAATATGGAATATATCCACAGGAAATTGCTGAATTGTATGAGTCAGAAGCAAACATTGAGAAAGCTATTGACTTTTATGAAAAGGCTGCTGATTTTTTCCAAGGTGAGGAAGTGACAACTTCTGCCAACCAGTGCAAGCAGAAAGTAGCACAGTTTGCTGCTCAACTAGAACAGTAAGAGTTTCTGTTTTTTGCAGATTATTATCGTTGTGCTCAAGTATCATGATTTTTCGTGCAATTTTTGTATGGTTTTCTATATTCTGGTTATGCAATCTTCCGCTCGTTGTGCATGCAATTGGAAAGTGGGGCATTTTATTGTGTACAGATGGCTTTGTTTCTTTGCATGCATCTTACTGCAAACAAGAACATCAATTTAAGAGTTTGTGCCGTACATGCCTAACTGAAGGGACTTATTCAGTGTTATGAAAGATGAAAAGCTTCAATTAACCGAACAAGTTTGACACTTTACATGTGATAGATGCACCTTACTCATTGCTTAATAAAATAACTATGGTTCTATAAGTTCTGATTAACTTAATTGTATCTGTTCAATTATGATAATTTAGCTCTAATCTAAGTAATATATTTGGAGAAGGCTGCAATTTGGAAAGACTGATGGAAGCCAGTTTCTTTGCTTAGCTGAATTGAGCATTACTTTCTTGACTGCTTGATGAGTAGTTAAACAGTTAATTTCTGTGGTTCTTAGGAGACTCAAACAGTTTTATTGGTGATTATTTTCAGATACCCAAAGGCAATTGACATTTATGAAGAAATTGCCAAGCAGTCACTTAGTAATAACTTGCTTAAATACGGAGTTAAAGGTCATCTTCTCAATGCTGGCATTTGCCATCTATGTAAAGGCGATGTTGTTTCCATAAACAATGCATTAGAGCGCTACCAGGTCTAGACTTGGCTCCAGATTGCCATTTTTATGTTCTTACCTGTGATTTGGTTGAAATGAATAAAAATTACATTTGTTGGTGCAGGAGCTGGATCCTACCTTCTCAGGAACTCGTGAATACAGACTCCTAGCGGTAGGTCTTGTATACATATATCATTTATTTTAGGATCATTCTGCTGCATTTCTAATGCTTTTCATTTTATAAAGCATTTCATCATCTATTTGCAAAAATGCTACTGCATATGAACCGAAGAGTCTCCTAATATATTATTGATTGCAGAGGCCGCTGGATTATCCCTTTCTTATGTTGGTTCATTTTTTCACTGCTTGCAAGATTATAGAATGTTTTGTCAGTAAAATCACATTTTCCTCTTGCCAGGATATTGCTGTTGCCATTGATGAGGAAGACGTTGCTAAGTTTACTGATGTTGTCAAGGAGTTCGACAGCATGACCCCATTGGTACATTTCTCTCTCCCCATTTCCATTTCCTTGCAAGAAATTCGGGATATACAAAAACAAAAGCTACTTTAGGTTGGCTAAAATTTTTAGCTTATTCTCCTGCAAAATTAAATGCAAAAGTGGGGAATCCTTCAATTTTACCGAGTATATATCCCATTTGATGTGATAAGTTTTGCACTTCTAGCAATATTGCATCTATTGACGTTATCATAATTGTACACTAAATGAATTTGAATGGCATTGCTTCCGTCTCCTTTGACGTTTTTCAATTCATTTTCTCAACTCACTATTAACTTGCTATACAGGACTCATGGAAGACGACCCTTCTGTTGAGGGTGAAGGAGAAGCTGAAAGCAAAGGAATTGGAAGAAGACGACCTTACCTAAATTCCAAGTTCAAAATATCTTTTCCTTCTTTTGGTTTTTCGCCGATGATTGCATTGTATTCTGTACCCGCTCCCACCTGTTTTCCGCTGGCTCTCATTTTTTGCTGTTTCTGGTTTAAATGTGTTCTTCCTTCCTGGGTTTGGGTTTTATTTATAAATCATAGAATTGGTTTACATAACCATATTTGTGGACGTGACTTGACTTGAGCTTGTAATTGGTATTTTTATGGAATTTGTAGCTCCCCTCAAAAGGAGTTTGGATATTAATGGAGGATACATTTAAAGTTTCATGAATCAAAGCGTTTCTGTTATTTCATATGGAGGAATTATAGGTTAATTTTTTAGCTCTTTTATATCATTCTCCAGTCTTTTAATTGACCTGAGTTTGAGCTTCATGAATAAGTGATTCCAACTATTCTTGATGAATAATCAAAATTGATTCTAATCAATATTCAAATATATCATTAAAATCTACATTATTTTTATTTTTATTTAACTACACAAGTTCTTGATGAATAATCAAAATTGATTCTAATCGATTATATATTAAAAAAAAAAATCCAAAGCAGATACGACGTCGTGTAGAATCTTTCCTGGTCAAGCAAATTATACTTGTCTTCCTGACTTTAGCAGATTGGTAGACGGGTGCCTTTTCCATGAAAACTTCTCTGTTTCAATTCAACGACTAATAATGACTCATGAGAAGTAGCTGATCTACCTGACCTCAGTTCAGATGAAAAAAATCAGCTCCCTAGAAGAAGAACAATCAACCCTTTTGCAGATTCTTTCTAACTCAATCAAACAGGTAAGTTTCTGCTTTTCTTTGTATTTTCCGTTCTGGATAAGCTCTATTTGATCACTTTGAATTCTTGATTTTATCTTCTGGTTAATGGGTTTTGGATTTAGTGTTTAATTAAGGAAAGGAACTATTTTTTTTTTCATTTTTTGTTCACTTTTTATTGTGTTTTGTATATGAGAATCCTAAATACTGCGTTTTTTGAGAGGTATATTGCTTCTGTTGATTCTGTTCATTGTTATTACATTTCTATAGGTTTGGGCACTGAAAGATTCTAACTTTGTTGTTTAGGTTTCAAAGCTTAGATTAAACATTGGGTTGTTGGAATTGGAGAACTTCTCTCTATTTTGAACAAATCAGTTCTCATGTCAGACCTGTAATTTTGATTGGTAAAGCTAAATTGTTAGTGAGAGAATGGGTTCTAATGAAAAGGATGAAATTGAGGAATCAAATGGAGCTAACACCCAAAACCAAATCCCTTTAAACATTTCAACATCTAGAAAGACGCTTTTGAGTAATGGAAACCCTCAAAGGAAGGTTTCAGATGGCTTAAGTAGCTTTACTAATAGAATACAATTCCTTAAGTTTGGTTCTGCTTCTGCGAGATTCAAGCAGTTGGCTCAGGATAGAGATGATAAATCGCGTTCGGTAGCTTCTTCAAGCAGCCATGGTTTTCGTGAACGCATCAATGGGGTTTTTGCTCGGAAGATTGATTGGGGTTTGCTGATGAAAATGAGCAAAGAATGGTTTAAAAACCCAATGAACATGGCTCTCTTTTTTTGGATCTTGTGTGTTGCTATTTCGGGTGCAATTTTGTTCCTAGTGATGACTGGAATGTTAAATGCTGTATTGCCTAAGAAGTCCCAGAGGAATGCATGGTTTGAAGTAAATAATCAAATACTTAATGCGTTGTTTACTCTTATGTGTCTCTACCAGCACCCGAAGCGGTTCTACCACCTTGCACTTCTTTGTAGATGGAAACCAGAAGACATTGCTAAACTTAGAAAGATTTACTGCAAGAATGGGACCTACAAACCTCATGAATGGTTCCACATGATGGTGGTTGTTATTCTACTTCATGTTAATTGTTTCGCACAATATGCATTGTGCGGCCTAAATTGGGGATACAAAAGATCTGAGCGACCTCCTATAGGAGTTGGAATATGCATTTCTTTTGCAATAGCTGCACCTGCAATTGCTGGGGTGTACACCATTGTTAGTCCCCTCGGGAAGGATTATACTGAAATTGATGAAGAAGCACAGATTCCAATTACAAATGGTGAGAGTAAGAAGCTGCAGCCATTAAGAATAAAATCGTTAGAGAAGAGATATTCATTTGCATGTACAGAAAAACAAGGAATTGTTGAGAGCCCACAATGGAGTGGAGGGATCCTCGATTTTTGGGATGACATTTCTCTGGCGTACCTATCACTTTTTTGTACTTTCTGTGTCTTTGGATGGAATATGGAGAGGCTTGGATTTGGGAACATGTATGTTCATATTGCAACCTTTCTCCTATTTTGTATGGCTCCTTTCTGGATTTTCAATTTAGCTGCCGTGAATATTGATGATGAGACTGTCAGGCAAGCGTTAGGACTTACTGGTATTGTTCTCTGTGTATTTGGTTTGCTATATGGTGGCTATTGGAGGATGCGAATGAGAAAGAGATTTAATCTGCCAGCTTATACCTTCTGTTTTGGCAAACCAGCAATTTCTGATTGTGCGCTTTGGCTATGTTGTTCTTGGTGCTCTCTAGCTCAGGAAGTTCGAACCGGGAATTCTTACAACATTATGGAAGATAAGTTCTGTAACAAAAATTTAGACAGTAGCAGCCATTTTCAGCCTTCACCTTTACATCGTGAAGATTTTTCTGGACCAAGCTCTCCGTTCAACAACCACCCTAGCCCATCCAAGAATATGGTCGCTTCCTCTCTAAGTCCCACTGGAGTTTCAGATGGGAAGCTTTTTACAGTAGTAGAAGAGTGTTCAACAGGAGGCAAGGATGAGACTATGATCCCACCATCTCCTTCGTTGATAGAAAGAGGAGCCATCTAGCGCAATGCAATGTAGATAGCACTCTTGCTTATTGGTAATGAATTGATTTGTTTTTATAATGTAAATTTTTACATGTATCATAAGCGGATATACTGCTATACGCAATACTAGTTTGCCCCATTGAATAATTTCATTTTTGGGAACATTACTTTTCATTTGAGTGTATATCTAAGTTTCAAACTCCGATGAATGCAATGAATGGTTGAATTTTCTTGGTCAACTTCTTTTTTTTTATATATCATAAGAGGATTCATATAGCCGACCCCAAGTAGTTTGGAACTGAGGCTCTGTTGTTGTTTGTTGTTGTGTATCATAAGCAGAACAGTCAACATCAGAACTGGTCTACTAATGATCATCGTCCTCAATATTTCTGTCAGTTTGGAAGATCAATCTGCAAGCTCTATATGCAGAACTGCAAGTAGGGCTGTAAACGAACCGAATCGAACCGAACAGTAATAGGTTCGATTCGAGTTCGTTTAGGTATTCGTGGTGTTCGAATTCGGATTCGTATTCGACTCGAACATCAATTACAAGTTCGAATTCGATTCGACAACTATTCGAGAATAT
>CANUEY010200225.1:0-20918 GCA_948099555.1 Croton setiger
TTAAATATCTTTTTATCATCTTCTTGTTTGGTCGTACGGTCTTCACCAATTTTTTTTTTTTCTCTTGGTTGTCTTTAATTAAGAACCGGAAAAAGGAGCGGTGTTTTGAAATATTTGGAAACGGAAGCTTGTAAAAATAAATATTTGGAAAGTTAATAGTTAACCCGCGAATTTAAGTTTAACAAATAGTTATTAAGTATAATTAGGTCAATTTTGTATAATTAAATTGCTTTATCTTTAACAAATTCTGTTTTAAAAATAGTGTTGTCCTACTACTACTACTATTATTATTTAATACTTTAAATAATAATTTATTAAAAATAATTATATTTGAGTTTTTTAAAAAATTATATTTGTAATTGTTTTTATAAAATTAATATATTATGTGATTTTTTTTTGAAATAAATGAATTATGTGAATTAATTACCAGTATAAATTTTCTTATGGAATCAATCGGACCAGAATCAATGCTTTAGCAAAAAAAATTGATATTTTAGAATTGGTCCGGAATTAGTATTGAAAATTATATTTTTCGATTTCGATATCAATTTTTTTTCTGAAATGGAACTAGAACTGTTCCAAAAAATCGAAATTAGCATTGGAATTAGTATTGGTTTTAGATTCCAATGATTCCGATACTAGTTCCATAATTTTTAGTAACTGATACAACCCAAGTATAAATAAAGCTCTAACTAAAGCCGTTGGATTTAGTAGCTAATCGGTGGTTTTTAAATAAATATTGGAAAAATACTATTTTGTACATACTTTTTAGAAGTTAAACTAATTTGTTTTTTATTTTTTATAATATGTTTTTACTTTATATTTTAAAAAATTATATTATTTTGTTATTCCATTAACTAAATGATTAAAAAATAATAAATTATATCTTATTTCAATATTTTTTATTATGATTAAAAATATGACAATAATTTTTACTACATCATCTATTTATAAAAAAAAAAAAATTGTTGAATGAACAATATTTTAAATCTTTTGGAGAAAATGTGTTGTTTAAGTTAAAATTAATAAAAAAAAATGTGTTGTTTAAGTCAAAATTAATATCATATTTATAATTAGAGTAAATAAATGATTTAGATAAAACATAACTTGTTAATCTTTTCATTGTTTAGTTAGTAGAAGAATAAAATAATATAATTTTTTTTAATATAGAGATAAAATAAAATATTATATAAAATAGAGAAACATGGAATAAATTCTAAAAAATACAAAACAATTATCAATTGAATGAAATGTTTTATTTAGAATTGTATTATTTTTCTAATTTTGAAGAGTTGTTTCAATATTTTCTTAAATTATAATAGAATTTGTAGGATAAGAGAAGAAGAAATGTGAAAGAAGGCATATGCAAAAAAATTGGTCCTCATATTTCATTTCAGTTGTACTAATTGTTGGGAAACAAATATAATATTTTAATTCCTTAAACAAAACAAAATGCCACGTATGCCTCTTTCTAATTTGATAGATTGACGTAGACCACACCTTAGTCTATCTGTATACCCATCAATACAAAAATAGAAACGCAGAGAAATGCAATGGGTCCAGGGGAAGGGCTTTTATGTAATTACAACCCCCCAATTATTATAATAATCCTTCTATAGCATCACTTTCCCATCATTTCAAACTCATCAATTAAAAATAATCAATAATTGGTGCAGTTGAAGATAAATAAAAAAATATGGGAAAGGGGGGTTTGGACGAATGGACATGAAGCATCCACGTCCCCTACCTCTAAACCTCGTACACCTCTTGCCGACAGGATACCCACCATAAAAGGACAAGGACTCCCTAATTTGTTCTTTCCTTTTATGTATTGCTTTTCTTTTTTATTTTTTTTTCTATAAATATCTTTTTCCAAAATTAAATTGCAACCGCCCCACTTTGCATCTTCTTCTTCTACAGTACCTACCAATTTCTCGTAATCCAATTCTATTTTTAAATGAATTTAATTTAAATTGAGATTTCCACTTTCAATATTAAGCTAATCCAATTCAAAGTCCAATTTAAAATTTGAATTAAACTTGAATTTCAAATTTGAAACTAACCCCAACTTCAGCATTAAATAAACAAGTCAAATCAAATCTATTACTGTTTGATTCGATTTCATTCGGTTACAGTCCAATTCAACTGCCTCTTTTCATTTTTAGCCAAAATTATTTCAATTATTGCTTATAACAACTATTCGATTCGATTATAGTCCAACTCAACTAGCTCTTTCCTACCATTATACTTTTGAAAACTTAACTTTTCGAAAAGTAAATAATTTGAAATAAATTATTCATAATTTTTTTTAGTTGGTAGATATACATACAAATTGGATAATAATTTTCAATTCAGATTTTCTGATAAAATTATTACTAAACAGTCTTCTATATACAACTCTAAATTTTCTAAAATGTACTACTAAAAATGTTCTAAATTTATTTGGAATTCAGTGTGAAGCAACCTTGAATAATGGAGTGTATAATAGCAATATAATTTTCGTTTAATATAATATATAGTAAGGTTTACCCTAATTTAAAATTATACGCTTATCTATTGGCATCAGTCGTTCAAAAATAATAATATAATATATAATATAAGGCTAAGGATTCGATAGCTTTATTATTAATTATATTATTATTAAGAAACCCAAGTGTTATAATTTGAAACAATTATTATTTATATTTCTGGATAGAAAAATGATGCACTTTGTTGATAAAATGATACGAGTGACTTTAAAATAGAGATATTGTGATATCACAAAAACCATAAAATAATAATAAAAAAAGCCTAAATGCATGTGGCTCGAGCTGCTTCACTTGTTTCATCAATCAATAAAAATATCTTTTTTTTTTTTGGGAAGTCAATTCCGTTTATCCTTAGGAACACGAAGCAGCTCCTTCTAGTATGGGAAATCAACCACTCTTTTCTATAACCGCACTTCAAACAGATATGTGACTCATTGTTGAACCGGTTAACCAATTTTACATTTTTTATTGTTATTATTTTTCTATAAATAATCATACGTAGCTGTAAATATATTAAGTATATAATAAGATTTTTTTTCACAACGATAAATATTAATGTTATTAGATTCCCTGTATAAGATTTTCGTATGTCATTTATCAGATCTAATAGATAAGCATAATTAAAAGCCCTGTATAAAATTTTCTACTTCTAAATCTACATGTCATGAAAACTATGGATAAGTTATGGAAATTCACAATGTGCTATTAGAAAAGAAAAAAACTTAAATAAAAAAACAATTAAATCCCAAATGGTTATTTTTAATTAAGAATACCAAAACCATAAGTTATTTTATTAATAAAAAAAATAACTTTTTACTACTAACATAATATAATACTAATTAGATTATCTTTTTCAAATTGTAGAAATTAATTAACTATATATATGTTTATAAACATAAGATGTTTATTTAAAATTTGTTCCCAAGAACTTAACAACTTCCTAACTTGCCTCATGACTGGTTTGCGATTCCCAGGTTGAAGGGAATTTGTACATACACCCTATGGAGTGCTCGAGAATTGATTATGAGGGAAAGTCCACTTTGAACCAAACAAGTGGAGTGGGAAGTGGTAACAAAAGCAAAAAATTACATATAGGAAAAAGATGTCAAATATGGATTGGGAGAAAGAGCATGGGATTAAGGTTAAATTGAGCAACCGGCTACAGGCGGTTTGAGAAGTAACAATGCGAGTGGTTGTTTGGAGTTTACCAAAATTAGAAAGTAAGTTTAATAAAACCATTTTAAGGTAAGAGAGATTACCTTATGTGGTAGGTTACTCCTAATTATTAGAAAGTTTAATATACCTATCAATGTCTCCATCTCCTCCTTTTTGTTTTATTATTATTATTTCACTAACCGCCACGTGTAAGTTTTCTATCTCCTTCTGAAAAAATGGAATACAATAAGTAAATAGAGGTCCCCATTACCCATTTGTGGGTTTTCTCATTATTTTGTTTATGAATGTGTAAAGTCACGTATGACCTCATAATTAGGAGCTTTATTTTTTTTATTTCTTATAATTTTCATTTGCCTAATACATACTCACTTATTTTTGCTGATGACATCTTCAATTTTACTTATATATTCCTATATCTGATCCTTTATAAACTACCTTTCTACTCACTTCTAAAAATGATTTTTTAAATTGGTTTTATTCTGCATAATATTTCTGATCACAGTTTATGACACAGTTATTAAATATTTTTATTTAGAAGAAAACTTTGAAAAGGCTTAATTACCCCTATTGTTAGGTTAAGTGATGTTTTAGATCTACAGTCAATAATGACATCTTAATGATGATTTAGTTGAACTAGGAAATACCTTTTTTAATGTGAATTTTTGCAAAAGGTTTAAAAGCTCAAAAACTTATAGTTAATGGTAGCCACCTAATTGAATAAATTAAACAAAGAAAATTATGATTAAATAAGTCATTATCTATAGATTCTATAGGAAATCCCCCCAAATCTTGTAGTAGTCAACAATTGCAACTACATGTGTTTTCTTAATATCATAAAGGAAAAAAAAAAAAAAAAGAGATAACTCCTCATCCTAGGAAACCAATCCCTCCTTAAACTACTTTTAATTCATGGCTCCTCCCAACAAATCCTACAAGATCATGCTTCCATGTTTACCTATTCTTTTATTTTGGTTATTTTCTTGTTCTCAGGTGATAGATAAATTAGCTCATAAGTGTCTTTAATCTATTGAATTACATTTAATTTTATTAACGTCGAGTCAGTCCGTTAAGAGGTAATGTGCTTTCAGTAAGTATTTTTTATAATCACAAATTTAACTTTTTACTTAACAGATAAGAGTATCAAACCGTTCATATCAAACATTTAAGTGGTTCGTGACAGGTATGAAAAAAATTTGATTGTAGAAAATAATTATTAGTATTATATTATTTAATTTTCTTGTTGTTGCTTCTCCTACTTCAATTCCCCATATTTCTTTCCCATTTTATATGCATTTTAAACATTTCAGCATTTGACTTTTTTTTTTAAATAAAAAAAAAAAGTATGTTGAGGCTCTCAATCATTGATTTAATTTTGGATTCGTAATCAATCTTTTGTTGATTAAAAACTTTGAATTATGAACTTACTTACCAAAGAGAATTTCGCTTGCTTGATTTTTTTTTCTTCTCCAAATAATATATAAAATACCGCATGAGATATGTACCATATAAAGCATAATTCATGTGATTATTTCATTTCATATAAACTTAAAAATTAATATCACAAGAATTTAGTATTCCAAATAGTATTTCAACTGCAAACTATTTTTCATAAAAAAAAATTATATTTAAAATTAAAAACATCAACCGAGTGTGGTCTAACGGTAATACTGGCACATTGAAAACAATAAGTTCTATATCCCGATTTTTAAAAAATTAAAAGCTGAAATTCTTTAATATAATATTTGTTCCTCATAATATACGACGATTGAGTGAAATGATCTTAATATACCTCTATTTATTCCTTTATAATTATTGTAAAAAATAATAATAATAATAATTATTATTATTATAAAAAATTAAAGATAACACAATGGAAACACCATATATTTATTATTATAAAAAGAAAATTCATAGTTATTAAGATCTGTTGTAAGACCAATGGGTTCAATTAGATGTAGCTTAATTCGTAAGGCTAATTATGAAATTTTCATTATACCATATTAACATGCATGCGATGAAGTTCGGAAAAGAAAGGCTAATTTCGTAAATCGACGACAATAAACTGTGAAGGATACATGTCGGCAGTGGCTATTCATTATGCCTACTCATCCGGTGCACATGAATTTTTATGAAAACATTTTAAAATAAAAAATAAAAAATTCATCTTACCTACCAGAGTTTTGTTATATTCTACATCCATTTACTTTCATCTATTTTCTATTAAAAATGGGTTATTTATGATATTTTTACAAAAACTAAGGATTGAAATGAATTAGGCAGAACAACCCGTGGTCATTTATGATATTTTCTCAAAAATTAAGAATTAAAATGGAATTAGTCCATAACCCATAACCTCCACAGAACTACTTCTGCTGTCATACCTTCATCAAGTCACCATTGTCATTCGACACCTCTCGACAAGCTGATTCCAATGGTAACAATATTAGTCACGATTTATGGCCGGAAGTGGGAGTTGGCCGGAAGTGGGAGTTTGCATTGGATCGAGTAAATAAACTTTCCAAATCACTTATGGTTCATTTCATTTTTTGGTATCTTCCGGCCATTTTTTGGAGATTTTTAAGGTATCAAATGGATCATCTCTCTGAGCTCTTTCTTCTGCTATATGATTTTGTCCATTTGGTCATTATTGCAAAAAAAAAAAAAAAAAAAGAATGGAGATTGAAGTCACTGGCTAGTTTAGATTTTCCCTCTCACTTCAAACTTCTCTTTTCGACTATAGTTATCTGGTGGTCGATTGGATGATTAGAGACCAAGCCATCTATTTTAGTGAAGCTATGCATGGTGAATAGTACATGTATCTAATCTCAAACTCTAATAATTCAAGAAATTTGTCATGATCACTTGCTTGTTTATGTGTTTGTAATATGTTTGGATGTGATATATGATTGATCATTGTCATTTGTGCATGCAAAATATTTTTAAGCAAAATTTTCAAATAAATTTGAAGTGAAAAATGTGTTTTGAATTCCCCAAAATGTTTGAAAAATGTTTTAAAGTGAATTTTGGCATGTAGTGCACGCTACCTTATAGGTAGCATACGCTAACTTGCCACTTTATAGGTAGAAAAATTTGCCTATCATCTTGCATGCTACCCTTCATGTAACGCACGTGACATATTTTCAAAACTAGTTGTTGTTGACGTGGCGAACGTTTAGTCTGCTACATTTTCAAAACCGCCATTAATTTCCTTATCGTTGACAAATTTATGATATGTCGCGCACGCTAAACCTATGTGACGCATGTGACATCCCTAAAATCCTTCAATAGAAAGGATTTTGAGTTTGATTTTGATCTGAATTCCCAATATCTTTTTCAAATAGCTAGATGACATAGTTTTTTCTATAAATATCCCTATTTATGCATGTTTTGACTCACATTGCTTTCAAAACTCTTTCTCCCTAAAGCTTTTCAATTTTCTTATTCTTATTCAGTTTTTAGTCTTATTCTTCTCGAACTCTCTTCAATAATGACAAGAGCAACTAGAGGACGAAACCCAAACCCACAACCTCCACCAAATTGCCTCCTAAATCATGCACCCAACAATCTCAATGCAGAACAAAGAAGGATTTTCAAAAAGCAAATCAAGAAATCCTTCCATGCTCTAAGGGCTATCGTTGAGGAAACTCTCACCACTCTCTACATGCTCAATAAGGTAAATGAGCTCCTAAACAATTCCTCTCTTTCTGTCATCTCATTCATCACAAGTGAGGGCTACTCTATCCTTATGAATTCCTTGCCTCAATTAAAACTCATTGGATGAGAGATCAAGCTACGAATAACCTCATCAACCGTGTTAGCTATGTTCATTTTCGTCTCTTCAGAACTGAACACACCATCTCAAGAGCCCAACTTGCTAAGATTTTTTACATATCCACCAACAACCTTACCGGTTTCAAAGACCTCTCTCTTGAGGACTTTACTAACACTTGGAAAGAATTATCTATTGATCAAATGTATGATCCTAAAGCCTCCAAAGCCACCTTTTTAAAAACTCTTCCTTGGTGGTTCTTTCCCCAAGTGGTAGGCAATCTCATTCTTGCTAGGAAATTTCCTAATAAGGTTTCCTAAAAAGACCTCGTTCTTCTTCATTGTGTTAGGACCTCAATTCCATATTATGGTCCCACAATTTTCATTAATCACTGTATGGAGATTAGGGACTCTAGCATCAAAAGCTCCACCATAGCCTATCTTTTCACTCACCTAGCCTTCCATCTGGTAAGCTTTGATGATCCTACCATCAAATCATATCTTCAAAAGGAGCACAAAGTTCTCATCATCAAGAGATTTACCCTTAATCATCTCATCAAAGAATCATGAATTATCAAAAGTGGTTGCTATGAATATATAAGAATCAAGTCATCTTTTGGCGCCTCCATAGTCCCCTCTTAGGAGAGTTCAAAAAAGGCCTAGAACTTCATCTTCACCACTTCCAAGACCAATAGCAAAATCTTCTAAAACTCAAGGAAAAATCTTAAAATGGCTTGAAAAGATAGGTAAGAAATTAGGAGTTATGTATAGTGATGTCTCTTCATCCTTCTCATCTGATCAAGATGATTTTGATTTCAACAAAGGGGTGTCGGCTCTTCCAGTGGTCCCCTAACCATTCATGAGCATCAAAATGAAGAAGAAGAACAAGATAAAGAAAAGGAAAATTGAACTCTTTAAATCTTTTTCTATGTTTTTAATGTTTTTGCTTTGTGTTTTTACTTTTTAAGTGCCTTTAATTTTTTGTTTGTATTGATGAGCATTTTGTAATCATGTTATCATTAATACAAACTCGCATTTTCTTGAGCACTTTGAGTTTTTGATGTTTTTACCAAAAAGGGGAAGAAATATTTGTGTTGTGATATAGTTAAATTTGAATTTTCGATTGTGTTTTGTTTTGCTCATTTGGTTACTTGTTTAATGAATCCAAATATTCATGAACTATCCTTTTAAAGGGGAGCATAAACATAAACACTTTAAAAGAAATTTCAAATCTTTTTACATATAAGTTAAGTTTTGACCTTAAACTTAAATTTTTACATACTTGGACAATTTGAAAAGGAGTTATACTAAAATTGTAAAATAACTTGTCTTCAAACATTTTAAATTGCCTTAAACACTTTAAATTTTTTCTTTTTATCATCACCAACTCAAGTGTTTTTCAAAAAATCAAACATTATTGTGCAAATATCCTTTAGATTTTGAATCTTTGACAAATTAACTTAAATTGTGATCTATTAATGTTTGTTTAAATGTTTAAGTGTTATTTTAGCAAGGCAAGTTGAAGCCAAAAAGAGTCATGTCCAAAAACTCAATCTATAAGCAGAGCATTGTAGCATGTGTTACCAATACTGTCACGCACGCTAGATATTGAAAATTCATAGGCAGATGGTGTTGAGCAACCTTCTTACGTGCCACCACTTTTATATAGCTCGCTACCTAGACGTCATGGATGCTACATCATGTGTCTCGCACGTAAAAATTGCACGCTAAAAGGCAGATGGTTTTGGGCATGCATCTCGTGCGCTACACCCTGTCTGGCTTGCGACCTTCAAAGACTAAAGACCTCTGAAAATTGAGCATGTCGTGCACGCTACTCCAACTGTTTCGCACGCAACATTACTTTAAATGCCAAAAAGCAAGTGCATTAAATGTTGTTGACACCGTTCAAAAGTCTGTTGAAGTATCCATTAGAAAATTTTAGTGAGAGGTTGGGGGAACTACATCTTGGTCTCGCATGCGACCTGTGGGAAAGACTCAAAACTCCATCTTTTAAGGGTCAAACGACTAGAAGGGTTATTATGAGTATAAATAACCCTTCCTACAACCATTAATAGGTTATAACAACTGATCATTAAATATACAACAACCTCTTAACTGTTCTTCTACCCATTTTCTTGTTTGTAATCAATTCATGTTGTGAAGGTTGTTGAGTTAGCCTAGAAAACTCATTAATTATTGTAAAGATTTCAAGAGTTAGCCTTGGAATGTCTAAGTTTGGTGTAAGTTTAGAAAACACCATTATAATCAAGTGTTTGATTAGAGAAACTCAATTCTTGAGGAAATTAGAGAAGTGGATATACGATTAGTTAGAATCCAAACCACTATAAAATTCTTCTTTATATTTTCTTCTCTTCAATCCTTCAAAATTTTATACACCAATAATTCACCGCTCCTCTTAGTTGTCATATTGTCAATAGACTTCAAAAGAAATAAGCAAAAACCACGGTACTTAGAAAAATGACTTTATAGATAGATAATCAATCATTTATATTATGAAAACATGACCTTAAGGTTGATAGTACAAGGATAATAGTTCCTTATGATTGACTAAGTACAAAATATAATAACCTACATTAATTACAAAGATACTCGACCCTAATGTCTCTCTCCCTATTGACCTTTGATTAAAGATCGAGGTTCAGCTTAAAGGGTGGAGAAATGATCCAATTGTTGTATCTATATAAACATTCAATGGACAACAGTGGAAGTCGATGGTACAGAAATTGTAACCGTCACCCTGAAATCTACTTCCCCAACGACTTGGTTAAGGAGGAGGGGTCAGCTTTGGGAGAGGGGTAAAGAAGTCTTGCTATTTTGATTAAAAGGTGATAGAGACTTGTATATTTCATCAAATAACTTCTGGTGCTCCTCATGTCTTGTATGAAACTTTTTTCTTGTCTTTGAACGTGTATCTCACCCTTCTCAAGAAGACGTACATCGCAACAAGTCAAGGTTACCTCTAGAGTGCCAGTTTTAGGCTTTGCAAGGAACCTTGATAGCCAATGTCCTTCTTGGACTAGACCCTCTCTCATATGTTCGGATCATACTAATTCATGTCTCATATGAGCGACCTATTAATGGTATAGTTAGATGTATCCAAAAGAAAAAGATTTAATATTAAAAAACTTATTGATATCAACTAGTTCATGACTAGATGGTTGAGGGAGGTTGAGGATCAGACTTAATAGGCGACATTGATTTAAAATATGAAATTGTTAGAGGATGAAGAAATTGAAGATCTTAGTCACATATTTAAGTGGGAACGAACATTAAAAGTTTAAGTACAATTATTACTCCTGGGAATTACTGATTTACCTTTGGGGTCAACGTTAAATAGTAAAGGGCAAGGAGGTAATTACGCAAAGGCACAAATCGACACGTTCAATGTGTATGGAATTTTCACTGCCATGTATCCTCTAATTGAGTTAAGGGTCATAATTTTTTGGAATTATGAGCGATCTTGAAAACTCATTTATTAGACCAAAACATAGAATGAGTAGACTTGAACGGGGGACATTTATAAGCCACCCCTAAAAATTGACCCGACAAACTACCCGCTAGGGGGAAGGGGTCGCACATTCTATCCGAAGCAGGGGTTAAGGGTCGACCTCATGTTCACCGACCCACTAATCATCTTACCTCTAGGAAGGTGACCTGCAAGAAACTTTGGATGTAGGTCGCAACCTTAAGAATTCACAGAAAAGCTAGGGCCTCTTGGGCTCCGAAATTCATGGGACCTAGAACATCTTATTGGGTGCGAGATCTTCGGATCCCACCGCCTCAACTCCCCTATAAAAGGAACCAAACATCACTCTAAGGACTAATCACACACTAAGCTTCCACATATGTTTCATTATATAGGTCAATAATAACTTTTTTATCCTTAAACTATTGCATTTTTTTTACTTTAGAGAACTTATTGCACTAGTATTACTATTAATCCACTATACTAATTAAAAATTATCCAAGTGCACTTTTATTTACTAAAAAAGGAAGATGGTATACACTTCAACATAAGGTATATGAAGTCTTGAAAATCCTCAAAAATATTGTATGTTTTAGATGTAATTATGTAAACCTCTTACTCCTCATTTAAACATTTTGTCAAACAATTGGACTAACGACAATGTAGGGAGGAGGTTTTTGAGGTGTCAAAGTTGGAGGAATGCTGAAGAGAATTGCAATTTTCTTTTATGATTATGAATAAAAAATTTTCTTTTCGAACTGAAAAGCAATCATCGACATCGATTTCCTTAGTCATTGCTTATTTTTTGTAATTTAAGCCTTGATTGATCCAATTTTCTTATTAGGACACCGATTTGAGTTTTTTTTTGGCCTACTGACTCATTTTCATCGCTCAAACTTCATTTTTACTCAAAAATGTCTAAAAATACCTTGAAACACACTTATGGACCTCAAGAATTGAAAATTACAAAAATAGGCCCTGCGAGCCGAAGTGGCTTGACCCAAGCCAGGACTAAAGCTGAGCAATTGACCCATTTGGACCCTACCACCGGCCACCCCCACCCGCAATTAGCTTTTGGGTTATTTCAAGCATATTCTGACATATTCCTTCATAAAAGCCTTCGAAAATGACAATTTTGATTCCTGAAAATTACCATCCCATCCATTTTGAACCTTAAATTTATTCGAAAATGACAATTTGATTCTTGAAAATTACCATTCCAATTCTTATAAATTACATTTTTATCCCTAACGGTTGACTTTTTATAAATAGATAGATCATCTTGGGTCACTTTCAACTCACCTTTGAATCCGGTATTGACAATTGAGTTCTTCAATTCTAAACTTTTTAGTTTTGAGTGAAAATTGATTTTATTGAAAATTTAAACTTTTATTGAATAACAAACTTTTGATGGTATCAATTTAGGTATAACTACTCGTTCAAGAAGAGTTTTTGGTCAATTATAACATTCTTACTCTAAACTCTTGTCAATTTTTTGCATTTCATGTTGTTATTTAACTCATGCTTGCATCGCAAATAGCAACATAAGGCTAATCCCAAAACTCTTAAACCATGTGAATATAGACTTACGAACTACACTAAGCTATTTATTTCAAAATGTAAGCCTAAATTTCCATAAACATTGTTTTATTCTTCACTAATGTTGATATCATTCTTTATTAATTTCTTAATTTTCCTACTAATCTTTTTCTTTTTTAATCTTAATTTTCCTACGAATCTTCTCTTTTTTAAAGTTTCTGCTCTATGAGATAAGAGTGAAGAATTTAAATTCAAATTTTGATTTGAATTTGATTTTAAATTCCAATATTATCTTATCTTTATCTAATTATTTATTCGTTTACATTTATTTTATATTTATCTGTCAATAATTATTTTAACCGCATTAAACTAAAAATTTAGTGTCTGGATTCACTCTGATTGGAGACTTAGACTAAGTTGAAATCATCTTTAAGTTTTTTTTTCTCTTAATTTTATCTATAAAATATTGAAAATATCACTTTGATCTATATTCCATAAAACTCTGATTTTGGGGCTCATATGTGTGACTATAACTGTCTCAAAAGAGCTATTTAACTAATTAATAAACATTCAATAACATAGCAGAATAAGAGAATATAAAATCCATTAGGCAATGCAAAAGTAGATAGATTCCCTTCAACATCAAATAAATTGTCAAACACAAACTCAAGCACTTGTAAATAAGTTCTTTTTAGCCGATCTTCAAGAATCTTTTACAATTTATATCAATGTTGCTTTTGTGTCTTAACACTTAATTATTCAACAGATTGTCAAAGTAGCTTATGCACCCAAAATTTGGTCGCTTTCCTTGACAATTCTATGCATGAAAATATAACAATTCTCTAATCAATACCATTATTTATTCCTTCCGGGGACATATTATCTCCAAATTTGTTATATTATCTTTGTTAATTTCATCTAAAATAACTTAACATTTACCACTTCTGCAAACACTTCAACTGCTTAATGCCTTCCATTTATCACATTTAAAAAGATATCTTCAAAACTTGTCACTTTATCTTCGTTGATTCTATCTAGACTTGGTCATTTCAAGGTTAAAATCATCGGTCCGAAATCATTATGAACCACCATGAACTGGAACCACGATGAACCATAACTGTAATTGTTGAATGAAGATTTGGTTCTGGTTCATAAAAATTAGAACCGTAACTATTTTGGAATTTGATTGGCCAGAATCGAAGGTTGAACCGAAGGTTCGAGCTGTAAAGTTCCAAACGTTTCTATGAATTTAGGCTAAATAATCTTGAGTTATATAAATGTTTTCTTTCTAGACTAAACGAAACACAAGAAAATGAGTTTAAGAATATAAAATATTGAGATTTTTAAAAGGTGACAACTTTTTTTTCCCGTTATAATAATATTTTAAAATACCTAAATATTAGTAAACCAGACGAAAGACTGCAAAGAACTATTTGAATTTGTCTTTTGAAAAATCATAAAAGAACCATAAACTATATGTTCTTCAACCATAAAAAAATTTTTACTTACGATTCAATTAAGGTTTCCAACATTTTTAAAATCATTAATCGCGAGTTCCAAAACTGTAATCTAGAATTTTTGAAACCATAATCATGCCTAATTCCATGTAGGTTGATTTAAAACTTACAACTTATTAATCGTGTTATTCACTAATATCAAATTTGTTTAGAACTTACGATTTAAAGCCAACTTTGGATAGTGACGTTTATCATATATAACTCAAATCCATAATTTTAAAGTCAATTTATGAGTGTAATCCATTTTTAAGTTGTCAAAAGTTTCCTAGTTAGAGTACTACACATTTGATATGCTTATGCTTGCATTTCAAATTGTTAGTAATTGACTTGCCTTTGATATTCAAATAGAAAGTGCGCACAAAATTGTAATATAAATTTTATTTACATAAGGAATCAAACACAAAAATTTAGCTTATCACAAAATTTAAAACTAACTTATACCACTTTAATATTAAATGATAAAATAAGAAGTGAAACAAATAAAAATACATATTTATTTTTTTTCACATTCTAATTTAGAGAATTTACATTTTTCTTTCGAGGTTTTATAAAAAATAACAAAACTTTTCTTTTTTTAAATTATTCTTTTATATTTTATTTTTGCTAGACACTTATCTTATTTCATCCAATTTTCAGCAAATTTTTGTTAAATATCTTGCAATTTGATTAGTTTGACTTTGGTTTTATTATTTTTAAAAAAAATTAAAAAAATAAAAGAAATTAAAACATAAGAAACACGAAAATAATAATATTTATAAATTATTTTATTTTATATTTTACAAATTATTTTATTATTTTGACTTTGTTTTTATTATTTTACTATTTTGACATTGATTTTATTTTTTTATTTTTTATTTGTAAACATAATTATTGTCATATATTTAACAGAAATTTGCTAAAAATTGAATAAAAAGATGTAATTATCTAACAAAAATTAAGCATAAAGATAAAAAAGTTCATTCAATACATAAAAGATTAAAAAAATAAAAAAGTTCATTAAAAAAACAGAGGAAAAAATTTTATATTTCATATAAAACCCAAATAAAAAAAATAAATAAATTTGCCTCTATTGTCCCGTCATTCATACCGGAAAAAATAAGAAAATAATTCACACAATTATACAATTACACTTTCTTTCACTCCCTTTCGGGTGAAAGTTGTTAAAGGCATTCCTAATATTTACTTCAATCCAAACACACCCTTAAAAGTAAACTAAACATTTATTAATACTTAATTGTTTGTAATTTTGTATATTTTTAGTTAGAAACAACATTTGACAGTTTTGACAGTACATGCACTTTTTATGATCTAAAACAAAAGTAAGCAAAAGAGGAAAGAGATAATATATAATAGAAATCATGACTAAATTGCCAAAAATAGCCCTTAAACAAATAAAATAGCAAACAACATAGGAAGCATATGACTAAAATAACTAAGATTAGGGTTAGAAAAGAGACAAAAAATCATTAAATAAATCTAGAAAGAGAAATAGTGGGTCTCACCTAATTATGCTACTATACTATGGTCCACATCATAAACTTGGTACACATATTTTTTGTTTGAGAACAACTATTCAACTTCTTTTCTTTTTACCCACATCACAAACTTTTTCTTCCTCTTCCTACCACTTATTATTATTTTTATAATAATAATAATATTTATCCTTTTTTCCCTAACAAAAATTAAATTAATATTAAAATGCAATATCTCTTTTTTTTTTCACTCCCCTAAAGATGCTATGTTGTGAGTTTGACATATTGGCCATTAGGTATATATTTTACTTAATTATTTTATAAAATTAATTCTTACATTAGCTAGGTCACAAATCACAACTACTGGAATAATTTTCATGGTGAATCCCTAATTCTACTAGGTGGTACCACTCCTTAATTAATTTTTTTTGAATCTAACAATATTCTCTTAAACGAAAATATTCGTGCTTGAATAGCAACTCAAAAACTCTCAATTCCTCCTTAACTTCAGTACAAAAATATAATTTATTCTTTGAAGTTATGTGTTTAATGAAATGTTTTTTCAGATTTGTTTGAGTTATAATAAAAAATATTTTAACAAGCGTTAAAATAAATGTTTACTTTCAAATTAGTATATTTACAAATTTCAACTTCTCAACTCATTATTTATTTATTTTATAAAGATATTATACATATGTTTTAGATCAAAAGGTAGAGGGAAAAATTAAATTAAATATTAGTAAGGGAAGCACCTACCACTGCTTTATTTCTTTGCCTCGCCTGCAATGAAATTTGAATGCACTGTTAATCACTACACTAAGCCACAATGCCAATTAATTCCTAGCTCACTATTTATTTTACTTCCAGTAAAATTGAACTGAAAATTTAGAGAAAAATATGAATCAGTAATTTCAACGTTTGAACTACATGCCAAAGCATAGTTAGTAATAAGTGGATACATAGCCGGACCATTAATTAATCAAGTTTGTTCCCTCTAAAACAAATAGGTGGTGGATTTTGAATTAAAGGAAAAAAAAAATAGACAATTTTAAAATTTTTAAAAATTAATAAAAATATAACAATAATTTTTATAGTCAATACTCAAAAATTTAAATTTTTTTTTATATGGAGCTAAAAGAATTATTACATAGCTTTAAATAGTCTGAGATTGTATCAAACATCTTATTCATAAATGAAGAACTATATATCCCCTAAAAAAATTGTCTAGAAGTTGAATTATTAGTTCTTTAATCCGCTTAAAGACCTGGTTGAAATTAAATTTGCTTACTTTTAGAAATTACTTTTTTATTTGCAGAGAAGTTACTTTATGAAAAATAAAAAATAAATATATTTTGATTTGTTTTAAAAATTAAATTATTTAATAGAATAAAAAATTTTAAATATTATAATATTTTAATAAAAATAAATTAATAAATTATTCATATTTATAATTAAGAAAGTGCACTTTATTGAGTTTTATATTTTGTAAAAATTTGTTTAAATCTTTCAAAACAAATACTTAAGTTTTTAAGAATTTGGTCACTTTCCAAAAAAATTTGACTTTTCATTTTTACTCTTTCTATTTTTAAATAGGTGTCCATTTACGATTTTTTTTTACTATTAACAAAAACATTAATTATATTGTAAATATATTTAATAGATAAAAAACTTATATGTTAGTATTTATTATGCATGTGTGTTCTTTTTATTTTGTGGAGGATAAAAAAAGAAAATTATTATTTAATTTTATTGAATTCCAAAAAATAAAAACTTATTGTAGAATAAAATGAAATAATAAATAAAAAACTTATTATGGTAGGGAGAATACTTATTATTATTACAAACAAAATGTATGATATGATAATGTGGGTACATGTCACTTAGTTCAAACCCAAGCCTCCTTTTCCCTTTACTTATTACATGGATTATAAAAAATTAGTTCATTAGGATATTGTTACTAATAACATTACGAGACTATAATAAAAATAGCAGAATAATAAAAATGACGAGACACAAGATTTACGTAATTCACTCAATGTTTTGAGTTACGTTCACGGGACAAAATTCGAATATATCTTCTACTAAAAATAGTAGGCTTACAAAGAGATTATACAAAAATAGTGGCGTTCAAAGTCTTTCCCAAAAACATCCAAAATTATCCTCACTATTTTTCTCTCCCCTAGTTTTAGAATACCCTTTCTAAAACTCAACAACTCTCTCTAAAATTTCTCTCACAGGCTATTACTTTTCTTCTGTGAGGTTATCTATCTATATAAATGATTTTCATTTACGTTTACAGGAAAATAATATCTACTATATATTTAGTATTCTAATTATAACTTATTAATAATAACTAATAAACATTTAATGGTTATAATGTTTTTTAAGAATAGATTATTGTCCTCACTTGAAAGACAATCATCCAACATATATCAATTACCTAATAACAATAGAATTGTGGTAAGGAATCGAAGCTACTTACAGTAGTGGAGCAAATTCACTGCAGATCTTTGATCTTGTAGTGAGATCAAACAATATGAAGCAGAGGGAGCAACCACTGGAGAGTACTATAGCCAACTCCATGCAGTTTGGAAAGAAATCGATAGATAGATGCCCAATCCTATGAAATGCATAGAAGATGCAAACCTCTTTAATAAACTACAAAAAAAAAAAAAAAAACAGAATGTTTCAGTTCCTTGCTAGAGCAAAGGGAGTATATGACGCTGACCGAAGGGATCTGCTCAGGCAAGATCCTCTCCTGTCAGTAGAAAGCGCTTATGCTGTTTTGAGGAGAGAGGTAGCCAGAAGAGAAATAATAAATGGTGAGGAACATTCACTGCCATCATCGGGAGAGACTTCCTCAGACGTTGGAAACGGGTTAGTCAGCCGATCAGAACCAGCTAAGAGAACGGCCAGATCATCACTCTGGCGGGATAAATCTCAGTTGAGATGTACCCATTGTGGTGGAACCAAACACACTAGAAAGGGTTGTTTCCAATTAATTGGATACCTAGACTGGTGGGATGAGGCCAGGAGGAAGAGGGAGAAAGCTATTGTCGCCGCAACTCTGGTAGGCAATTACGAGACTACCGACACCGGAGGCAGCGCACAGAGAGGGACAGTGGCCATGGCAACAATGAGCAAAGCAGCAGAAAGAAAGAGGCAGACGACGTAGGTAAGATGGGAGAAGAAAAGAATATAAGGGTAGGCTTTGGGGGAAAGTTCAGTTTGGTCCCTCATACTCTACCCCAAGCACATGAAGGCCCTCTAGTTTTGTTTCCTTGAACATTAATCCAGAAAGAACTTCCACCTTGCAATTAAGTCCTAAAAATTACCAAATTTCATATAAGTGCCCCATCTTGAAAAGGAAGGGTAAAAAATGTAAAATTGCTTGTGTGGCATTTAAAGCCAATCTGAGGAAAAATAATAAATGGGTACTCGACTGTGGAGCTACAGATACTATGTCGTATGACATAGCTGATTTCCATTCATCAATAAAACCTCATAGGACTTGCATCCAAACAGCCAATGGTGGATACCAGTTAAAGGAGCCGGGACCGTCATTATTTCTCCTTCACTTAAATTATCCAACTGTTTTTATGTCCCTGATTTATCTCATAAATTATTATCTATTAGTCATGTAATGAAGGAATTAAATTGTACGGTACTAATGTACCCTACTTTTTATGTCTTACAGGATATACAAATGAGGAAGATCATTTGGCATGGTTTTGAGCAAGGTGGACTGTACTATGTTGATAAGGTGGACCAACAAGGCATTGCATCGCTTACTCATGAAACGGTTGATCGTCAAGTCTGGCTATGGCATCGACGTTTGAGGCATCCATCATCAGGGTACCTCAAAATTTTGTTTCCTCAATTATTTAGTGATAATAGTCATTTTACATGTGAAACCTGTATTTTGGCTAAAAGTCACAGACAGTCCTTTCACCTTACAAACACTAAAATTGATATTCCTTTTTCTTTGGTACATTCGGATATTTGGGGTCCTGCCCCTGTAACTGGTAACCATGGTTATTCTTATTTTCTGTTGTTTATTAATGACTACACTAAAATGACTTGGGTTTATTTTCTAAAGAAAAAATCCGAAGTACATAACAAATTCATCTCTTTCTATAATCGTATGCAAACTCAGTACCAAAAATAAATTAAAATACTTAGATTCGACAATGGTGGGGAATATGTTAACAGCACCCTTAAACAATTTTTCTATGACAAGGGACTCATTCACCAAACAACATGTCCTCACACCCCTCAGCAAAACAGGATTGCAGAAAGACGGAACTGCCCTCTCCTAGAAATGACCCAGGCAGTCATGATAAAGTCTAATGTTCCTTCATCATTCTGGCTTGAAACTGTTGCCACTCCCATTTATCTCCTTAATTGCCTTCCTACAAAGATCCTTGGCCTTCAGACCTCATTAGCCACCTTAGCCCGCTACACTCATCTTCCCCCGACTTTGACTCTTTAACCTTAGGTTTTTAGGTGCTCTTCACATCCCTAAACGTAACAAAATCAAGCTTAATCTGTGTGATGTCAAATGTGTCTTTGTTGGTTATGGTGTAACTCAAAAATGGTATTGATGTTTTGATCCCATCACCAATCGCATGTATACCACTATGGATTGTAATTTCTTGAAAATGAATTTTATTACACTCAACCCTAAGGAAAGAGGGAGAGTCATACCAGGTTCCTACTGAGTTGGCTGCATAACTTAGTCTTGTCAGAAACTGTTCCAACAGAGTAAGTAGGCTGTAACGTCCTCTCTTATACCTTACGTTATAAAACATGTCATATATTTTTTTTTATAAACTTATATCACCCTTTTAATTATCATGTTAAACTATACCACAACATTATAACCCAACATATAACATCCATATACCAAATATCAAACATAAATCAAATATTAAACATACAAAATTACTATTATTTATTTACATGTCATTATGCCTTATTATCCCAAACTTAATAAACATATATATATACATGCCAAATTATAAAAGTAATGCTATACAGGAATAACATTAAACAAAATTCTATATGCAACTGGTACAAATAATGTGACGAGAGGGAGAGAGGCCTAGGCTTCAGCTGTACCGACCTGAGCAATAGACCAGTGACGTCTCAGTACTTCACTCAAACAGCAAACCTGAAAAACATAATATGCGTTTTGTATGAGTCGCAAAACTCAGCAAGTGCTAAGCAAAGCAATAGCATATAGCAAATAAGGCCAAATATCATAACATATCCATACTGTTTATATTCAGGTCATTTATAACATATATTTATAAATATATCTTAACTTATAACAATCAATGCATAAATGACATGTTATTTTTTTATTCTTTAGTTGTGATTTATCAACCAAGTGTTGCCCCGGGAATTTCACGGCATATCAGTAACCATA
>CANUEY010200242.1:0-15807 GCA_948099555.1 Croton setiger
AAAAATATTCAATAAATATGTCAAATCAATACCTCCCATCTAATGATTCACATAGACAACAAAACCATCAAAAATATCAATTTATATAGAAAAATAATAAACAATACCACCAATTATTAAGTAAATTAATCAAACCATCAATTAACATGTAGTGTAATATGTTGGAGGTCTCAGGTTCAAGCTTGTTTGGTTGTTTTTAATTTTTATAGTAAGTGGGACCCACAGGTTTGATTTAATAATTAGGATGGTCTAATTCAAATAAACCAAAGGGTAATTTTGTCATTTTGAAAAAAAATCGTTGACTTTTCTGTTGACTAACGCCGTTTCTGGACGGAAGGACCTGAGAGTCTATTATTTCAAAAGTTAGGGACCCGTTGATACAATTTCCAAAATAGAAGGACCCCCGAGTCTATTAGGCCAAACCTCAGGGACCCAAAAATAATTACTCCTATTTTTTTATAACATATAACATGTTACATAATAACTACTATGACTTTTAGACCCAATTATTACAAGTCTTAATCATTACTTACTGCTTATGAATCTACATGCAACAATCACTATTATTATGCTATAAGTTTACATAGTATACAAGTTAAACCAAACACATTGACATAATTTACATATTAGAAACTCTATATGCGATGCAATGACATACTACTATACACATGACATTGCCATATACTATCATTATAACTTTTAAACCAATTATCACATGCCTTATTAATAATTTACTTAAACGAATGATGCAAATGCTAGGGAGAGAGAGATCCTACGCTTTAGCTGACCGACCCCAGCAGATAGGAGGTGGAACTGATGCCGTCAGTTGCCAAACAAAAATCTGAAATCTTAGAATTGCAATTTAATGAGTTACATACTCAACAAGTATAAACTAAAACAATATAAAACAAGATAATAAATTACAATTCAAAATTATACATCAAACCTGTCCATGACAGACTTATTTCATAAGATTCCATTTACCTTGCGAGCTGTAACCAACTTAACTAATAATTTCAAATAAATATATAATAAGAGATACAAATAACAATATACAGATATCTATATCATATGATTTTGTTAACTCTATAGGCCGTAACTAACGTAACCAATAATATCAAGCAATTTCATACAACAAATACAAATAGCTGGCCAGTAGCAAATTCTGTGATTTATGAGGTTTTGACTGTTATATAAAATTGATTCATTTGAGACCGATGAATATCACATTCTTATAATAACAGTGGAAACATAGCGATATGCAAATGTAGATGACATGTAATTCCATTTAGTTTCGTTGTGATCCATCAATCCAAGTACTGCGCCCGGGGATTTTATAGAGCATGTGAAAATAACTAGCTAGTAACACTAGACTTGAATGTTTCATAGGTCATCAAAAAACACTAGACCTGAATAATTCATAGCTCATTTCATATTCATATATTGACTCGTAGGTCCATCTGTAGCAATATATTAACCCGAAGGTTCATCTGTAACAATATATTGACCAAAAGGTCCATCCTTCAATTCATGTAGGAACCTGTAGGTTTCTTTCGTAAAATTTGCAAATACTAGTCAAGATGATCACAAAGACCTAAATTAAGTCCTGTAAGAATGCACTTGTATGACATATAAACATTTATTACAACATTTCATATAATCCAATGAATAGGCTTCAATATCGGTCCAAACAACATATATATCCAATAATAAATCTCAATAAGTCAATTGGTCGGATTTCAGTACTGACTCAATGACTAATTCACATATTTAATATCCAATGAATCCAAAAGATTGGATTTTAGTACCGGTCCAAACAGTTCAATTATCATATATTTAAAGCAAATAAGTCAATTGATCGGGCTTCAGTACCGATCCAAGCAATTCAATATCATATATAATCAATATCACATAAATCAAATGATCGGGCTTCAATAACGGTCCAAATAGTTCAATTTCAATACAAATCATCATTTCATAAATATCTTAATTCACAAGCAAAATCAGTAAGTTTACACTTACCTCACAACTACAAACTAGGTTAGGTCTCGGGTTGTTTACCCCTCCCCCTCCTACACTCGATGCTCCTATATTATAACACAACAAATATTTAATTTATTATACAAACAAATCCACATATGACATGATGCATAATTAAAAATTTATTTTTTTAATTAATTTGATTCCATTACAAAATAATTGTATCTCACTTGAATTTCAACTTATAACATATGTCTTGTGTACTGAAAATACTTAACAATAATATTTATCTCTAATTTCTAACTCAATTTATCATTTATCAATAATATTTAACAATAACTATGACAATTTAACTCAATTTATTAGCCAATTTGTCTAAACTATAAAAATAAATTCAATTTAAACCAAAAAGAACTCAATTGATCAGTTTTCAAAGTTTCAAGAGCTCAATTGAAGTTTTGCAACAAGTTTAGGGGTCAAAATATAGTTTCCAAAAGTTAATTAGGGCAGAGGGACTAAATTGCAATACTTTTAAAGTTTCCAGGGGTTTAACTGAAATGCGACAGTAACTTTAGGGGCCAAAATATAATTTTCTAATTCAATTTAGGCGGAAGGACCCAATTGAAAATAATTTAAACTTCAGAATGAACTATTTGAAAGAACTTCAGAGGTTAAAATGTAATATGTGAGGAATTAAATTTGGTATAACTAAATTGAAAACAATTAAAACTTTGCTGGAATGACTAAATTGCATTAAATTATAAACTTTAGGGGTCAAAATATAATTTTATCAAATTCAGGTACTCAGAAGGAAATTTTTATCAAAACACAGCTTATGCTGCTGTTTTAATCGTCTTCTTCCTCAGACCCGTGCCTGCCCCCTGATTGCACTGTTTCTTCCCTTTTCTCTCTTTTTCTTCCTTCCTACTCATTGCTCTATTTTCAGTTACTTAATATTTTTCTTTGTTTCTCGATTCTATCTTCCCTTTCTTTCCTTTCTATTTCATTCCTAGTCTTCCCTAGGTACTCTAAAAGCCCTAGAGCAAACTCATCTTCTCTTTTTTTTCTCTTTTCTTTCTCTTCTTTTTTGTTTTCTCTCGTTTCCTACTGTCTCTCTCACATTTTCTACCCCTTCATTCTGACCCTTTGGGTCATGCTTCAAACTCCAACATGTTTCCTTTCCACCTCCTACTTGTTTTTTAACTTAATTATCAAAAATATCCTAAAACACTTTATTCTTTTTCTCCCCTTTTTTCCCTTTCTGTTTTCTGCCTAAATCCAACCATTTTTAATCCTTTTCTTTCCGGGTCCGAAAAATATTCGCGGCCCGGTCAGTGCCCAATACTGACTCCGGCACCTCGACGATGTCGACGGAACCAAAATTTTACGACTTTGACGTGGTTTTACGGTTCCAAAAAAAAAATGAACATTTGAATTTCCAAAACATTAAATTTCAAAACTATTTCTTTTAAATTATTCGCGGTACCAACGTTTTATCGGTCGCGGCAGTTGAAACCCTAAACATGCCTTCGTTTTTGTCAACCACCTATAAACAAGTCTTATAACCTTAACTTATTCACATTTTTTAATTATTTTTCAATAACATATTCATATATTTAATTTCTTAACATGTAAGAAATCTTTATTTAAAATGGTGCTCATGCGACAAGTTATGTAAAATTTAGTTTATGTCTATAATGACATCATGCTTGACGCTAAATTTGGTAAGGAATGTTACAATGACAGTCAACCAATAGAAGGAACTTCTGTTTTTCAATTCTGTCTCTATCAAGTTTGTTCGATCCTTATTTTAAAAAGCTGCTAGAAGCAAATCGGATTGTTTAGTTAACAAAAAAACTGAAAGAAAATGGTTTGTGCTTGGATTTAAAATAAATCAGATATCTTTAGAAGCAATCGGAAATCTCTAGAGGTAGAATCCTACTGATCGAGGGTTCGTTTGCATGGAAAAGTCTTTCGCCGTATCCATTTCCTCCACGTTGTCATGCAGTTTCATGGCCGACGATGTTGCTAGTTGGTGATGAAGATGTAGAGGTGGCCACGGGCCGAGCTGGGCCGGTTCTAGGCCTCGGCCCGCCGTGTCAAGGTTCAAGAGGGGTGGAACCAGAACCGGCGGTTCGCAGTTAACCGCCGGTTCGTTAATGGGCCAGTTATCCGGCGGTTTGAGGAGGCGGAACCAACGGTTTAGGAGGTGGAACCAGCGGTTCAAGTCCGGTTCGCGGTTCCCCACGGTTCCGGTTCCAAATTTTCTTGAACCTGAACCAGCCCGTGGACCGGCCGATTCAAGTTACGGTTACGGTTTTTTGACGGGCCGAGCCGGTTCAGGCGGGCCGGCCGGACCGAACCGGCCCATGGCCACATCTATGAAGATGTGTCGATTCCTCCATTTTCATTCTGCAATTTTTTCTTTTTTTTTAAGGTTTTTTATTTAACAAAATATATAATAATGTAATATAATACTATATACTTATAATATATATCATAATTTAAAGTAGATGTATCTTTTTTACAACTTTTAATAGAAATGGTAAAAAACTTAAGAAAATCGTTGGATAGAAACAAAACATTGGAATAAAATTATTTATTTCGAAAAACAGTGGGACAATTGTAAATTATATTAAAATTTACGGTCCAAATTATAATTTTTTCTATTTTAATCAACACATCAGTCACAATTCATAAATAGCATCGGAGAATGCTCTTAGTTCACACACCAAACATTGATAATTAAATATCAAATCGTGAGTTGAACTTAGGTGGTTAGAGAATCCTCCTGGCTTAAACTACCTTTTATCCATGAAAAAGTAACACTATTGTCATCCTATGTTTCGTCACGCAATCAAAATTGTAGGAGAATAGATTAGAAACACCAAATGTCATATTTTCTTTTTTGGATCATTTCAAAAGTTGGATGAAGATCTATTCCTATTTGTATTTGTTCATCATTATTGGGAAATATTTTTTATCAACAAATTAAAATTGTAATTAAATTATCAAATTAAAACTCATTAAGACACTAGCAAGATTCGAATCTCTAATCCTCAAGTCAATGAGATATCATGCTAAGCTAATTACTTGAACTAAATGTATCTTGCCATTATTATTGGGAAGTAGAAAAGATTATTGAGAGAGCAGGTAACAAACAAAATAAGACAATAAAAGGGAAATTTTAAAAGAATGGGATATCTTATAAGTTGGTGAATTGGCCTTATCGATACATTGTAACTGTACTTGCTAGTTTTAGAGTAGTAGAGATGGTTTTCCATTTGCCTATTCCCTCCTATGATTAAGAAGTGACTCTATTTGCATCCTAAACTTGTGGTTCAGAGTTTTTTTTTTTTTTTTTTCATTTTTTTAATATTTCTATCAATTTACTTCTTAAATTAGATAAATTGGTCAATTAATTCATTTTCAAGAACTTTATTGGTTTTTGTGTTTTATATTTAAACTCAAATTGTTTAACAAACAATTGATATATATTTATATCATACTTTTGAACATTTCTAGTTCTCTATTTAAAAAAAAAAAAAAAAAAAACATTTCTAGTTTAATTTGGCTATTAGATATTTTATCAATTTTATATAGAAATAAGTAAATTTATTTTTCATAATTTGAGTAGAATATTTCTATACAATATTTCATTATATGGAGAAATTTGGTGAATAGCAAATTTGAAAGACAAAACAATTAATTGCATATATTTTAAAAAATAAATCCTAATATATACTCTTGATAGAGACAAAAAGACAACATATCTTTGCAACAAAAACAAATATACATATATAACTTAGAAAAATATGGTATATAGGAGTATATATATGTCGGCATATAGGATTTATAACTATAACTAAAACTTCCAATATTATTACATATATTAAAACCTTTAGGTATTTTATTGTCCATTAGAATAGTAAAAATTACATTCCTACCCTCCAAACTAAAACACTAAATTTTGAAAGTTTATATAATCAAATATCAAGTTAGATTATTGTTCAAACAAAACAATAATTGATATCTGCTCTCACAGAAAACCTCCAAAACTATTTTGTGTAAATAAAAAATTTATTCTCATATTTTAATCTTTTACATCCTCATATAATTTAATAATGTATAATATATGTTTGTTAAATTATAATTATTATACAAGTTTGGCCCTTGAACATATCATATTTAGTCTATTTTTAATTTCTTTTGGTTTTTCACCTTTTGCAATTGAACAATTTTATTAACTTATTTTAATTTTAAAATAATTAGAATCTTTATATTTACTCTCAAAATTTATTCAAAATTTGCTTAAAAATTATGTTTACAAATAAAATAATTTAAAATTATTTTATTCAAATTATAAAGTTATAATTTATACACATAATTAGTTTTATGTGGTATCTTACCTAGATTATCTAATGCTTAAATTCACTTATTTATTCTCAAATTCAAGAATTGCATTAGTAAATAAATTTAGAATTAAATAAACTTGAGGGCCAAATTTTACTAAAAATTATTGCCGCAGCAAAGCACGGCTATATAGCTTATATATAAATATACAGTTATATTTTAAACATAGTATATATACACTTGTATACTACATCCTATTTATAAAATGAGTGTATATTTATATGTACACTATGGTGATGAAGAGTTTGGGTCTGAGGGTAAGAATATACATCTATATATTGTTAAAGATACCAGATTAGATAGAAAAATAGGATTGAAAAAGATTAGGTTTCTGTTTTATTTCATGATAATCTCTATATAGAGTTGTATACATATATAGACTATTTTTTGTAATATGGTACATTAATGAAATTAAATAAAATTGATCTTTGTTTCTTTATATGATTTATTTCCTTTTTCTGCTCTACTTCTATTTCCATTCATGCTTTCGCTCCCCTCAAATTAAGTCGTAGGGTCTCTTATGCCCAACTTGTCGAGTGCCTTATTGAAATTTTTTTTTCAGGAACTGTTTTTGTCAAAATGTCAGCTACCTGTTCTTCAAATCGTACAAAGGGTGGACATATGCTTCCCTCTTCCAGTTTTGTCAAAATATCAGTTACGTGTTATTCAGATCATACAAAGGGTAGACATATGCTTCCCTCTTCCAGTTTTTCCTTGATAAAGTATCTATCTACCTCTACATGTTTCGTTCGATCATGTTGAATAGAGTTCTCCGAAATACTTATTGCTGCTTTATTATCGCAGAATATTTTGCAAGCAGTTTTTGGAGGGAAACCGATTTTCGTTAGTAACTTTTTAATCCAAAGAACCTCCGCCAAGCCTCGAGAGATTCCTCAAAATTCTGCTTCTGCACTAGATAAATCAACTACCTTCTGTTTTTTGCTTCTCCAGGTCACCAAGTTACCTCCGACCATTGTGAAGTACCTCGAAGTTGATCTCCTATCAATGGATTACCTGCCCAATCTGCTCTGTATATGCCGGTATATCTTGGTGACTGTTCTTTTAGAATAGTACTTCTCGACCTGGTGATCCTTTTAGATGCTAAACAATTCTAAGGACCGCTTCCATGTGCTATTTTTGTGGCTTATGCATGAACTGCTAACAACCCCAACTGCATAGGCAATTTCTGGCCTAGTGTGAGACAGATATATCAACTTTTCAACCAATCTATGATACTGGTCTTTGTCTGCCAACTCACCTCCTTCAGTGATCTTAAGCCCATGATTGATAACTATTGGTGTGTCGATTGCCTTGGAATCAAGCATACCTGTTTCAGCTAGGAGGTCCAAAATGTACTTTTTTTTGTGAGATAAATATTTCATTCATTGACCTTAGGACTTTTTTTTCCCAAAAAATACTTAAGCTTGCCTAAGTCCTTCATTTCAAATTCTTTGAACAATTTCTTTCAGAGTGTGGCCATTTTCTCTTTGTCATCTCCTGTTATGATCATATCATCCACATATATAATAAGGCAAGTCACCGGTTTCTCTCTTCGATTAATAAAGAGAGTTTGATCAAAATTGCTTTGGAAATATCCATATCTCTTCATGGCAGCAGTGAATCTCCCAATCCATGCTCGAGGCGATTATTTTAATCCATACAGTGCCTTTTTCAACCTACATGCTTCTTGAATCTTAAACCCTTCTGAATACCCTAGTGGGGCTTTCATGTAGACTTCTTCTTCCAAATCTCCATGTAAGAATGCATTCTTTACATCAAATTGATATAGAGGCCAGTCATGATTAACTACTACAGAAAATAATACTCGGATGGTATCTATCTTGGCAACTGAAGAGAGTGTCTCAGAATAGTCTACGCCATAATTTTGCGTATACCCTTTGGCAACTAGTCGAGCTTTATACCTTTCTACTATTCCATCTACTCGGTGTTTGACTGTGAAGACTCATTTGCAACCAACTAGTCTTTTTCCTGCCAGTATTCTACATTTTTCCCACGTGCTAATTTTTTCTAATGCATTCATTTCTGCATCCATATCTTCTCTACTCTTGGCTCCCTTAGTTTCTTCCATTGATTTTGCAATGTTCACTGCATACAAGGAGGCCTCAAACCTTTTTGCATTCTTGGACAAACTCTCTCGAACCATATTCGCCACTAGATATCTCGAGCTGCGAGGCTCATATTTTGGTTCATACCTCTTCAATGGTACTCCTTTGCTGCTTCTTGGAGGTATAACATATCTAGCAGCTTTCGGTTCTTCAGAAGCTGCAGAGTTAGTAATGTCTAACAGAAATATATAAAGGTACTTCTGGATTAGAAATACTAACTTTAGGCAGAGAGGATATATCATAAGTTAGCATAGTGGGTTCTCCGAATTGTTCAATATTATCTGAAGTAGATTCGGTGTTTCCGCCTACTTGCTCTTTTGGAACAATTTCAGACAAGACTGGACTAGACAGCCAATTTAGAGGATCAATTCTAAGACTCTCCCCCTAATCATTGAATCGGGTATGAAAATAGTATTTGGTTTCAAGAAAATCACAGTCCACAGTAGTAAACATACGACCAGAAAGGAGATCAAAACATCGATACTTTTTCTGATAGACCCCATATCCCACAAAGACACATTTGACCGCACAGCGATCCAGCTTCGTATGACTACATTTAGGAAATGAACATAGACAGTACAGCCAAACACGTAGGGAGGCAGGGTTAAGGAAAATGGTAAATTCATATAAGTAGATAAAGTGTCAAGTGGGATTTTAAGGTGGAGTATTTTTGTGGGAAGATGATTTACAAGGTATGCAGCAGTGGTAACACCTTCAGTCTAGTAATGTTTTGATACCTTGGATTCAATCATAATAGCTCGAGTTATTTCAAGAAGCGTCCTATTTTTCCTTTTGGCCACACCATTTAGTTGCGTTGAGTAGGGACAAAAGGTTTGATGAATGAGTCCATTTTCACTAAAAAAGCTCTGAAACTAATGATTTTTATATTCTCCTCATTATCAAACCTGAAAATCTTAATTTATGTTTGAAATTGTGTGTGAATCATATGGAAAAAAGAAACAAACTTATCAAACACTTTGGATTTATGCTTAAGGAAATAAATTCAGGTCATGCAAGTGCAATCATCAATAAATAGGAGAAAATATGAAAAACCATTTTTGCAGGTAATCGGAGCAGGACCCCAAACATCAGAATGTATAAGAGAAAAATGACTATCAACTCTAGTATTATTAGGAAAGAAAATCCGTCTATGACTTTTGTTAAGGGTACAAGTATCACAAGAAAAATGACTTCTATAAAAAAAATTGGGAAACAGAAGTTTAAGGTACCCTATGGATGGATGTCCAGACGTCGGTGCCATAGTCAACCTTGTCTTTCAATTGTTCCGTGAGCAAGCAATGCAGTTCCGTGTTGGTTCACTTCGTCAACATAGTACAATCCATTTCGCTCAGTGTCACGCTCAACAATCCTTCCCGTCTGAATATCTTGTACCACACAAAAATTGGAAAATATTAGTATTTTGCAATTAAGCTCCTTAGTCATATGGCTGATAAATAATAATTTATGAGAAAAAGCTAGAATATAGAGGCGATTTTTCAGTTTTAGGGAGGGGATCCCTAGTCTTGGCCATGGGCCGGTTAGGCAACCGCCCGAACCGGAACTATAATTGGTCGGCCAGCGGTCTGGTTAAGGTTCAAAGGATTTTTGAACCGTTAACCGCCATAAATCGTAACCGTAATTGAACCACCCAAACTGTGCAATTGAACTGCCAGTTAACCAAATTAATTTGAAATTTTGAACCATCTGAACCGTGCAGAACCATCGGTTATCTGCCCCCAACCTACCGGTTAACCGGCAGTCCTCCGGTTCGGCGGTTTGGCAGACCAGTTTCGGTTCCTCCACTCTTCAGTCTATGGACCGGCAGGGCGAGGCCTGTAACTGGCCCGTGGCCACTACTAGGTAGCACATCAATGCATCATGTTCCTTTGATTAGCACTATACTTTCATTCGTTGCCTGAACATGAGATTTTCTCTATTCAGTAAGTGTATGGAAATCATGAATTTCATACAACATAGTGTCGGTGGCTCCACAGTAAAAAATCCATTTATTTAAGATTTTTGGACTGGAGAGCCCTCAAAACAGATGGCCAAATTTTAGGTTTAAAACTGGATTGATGGGCTATTAATGTAACAACTTCTCCTATACCTATACATCATAAAACATGCCATTTTTTTATAACATATTAATTCATATTAGTTAGGATAACATTAAACATAACAAAAGTTAACAATATTTCACTTATATTACTTAACAAATTACAAACCATAATTTACATATAACAAAATGAGATATACAAATCTATTGACAACAAATCCATAATAACCATACTAATTATTCTTTACATGCCAAAAACAAAACTATATACCTTTAAGCATAATGAATATACCGAATCATAATTACATGCCAAAAATATAACATTATGCTAAGCAAACAAAACATGTAACCAAAAACTATATGCAGCATATACAATGACGTGGTAGGAGGGAGAGAGGCCTAGGCTTCAGCTGTACCGACCTGTGCATAGACTAGTGAAGTATCAGACTTTACTCAGACCACAGACCTGAAAACACAATTTGCGATTTTGATGAGTCGCATACTCAGCAAGTGTAAACCAAAGCATTTAAAGCAGACATATAATTCAATTTGTCATAAATAAGCAAAATAACATAATTCCAGGTCATAAACATCCCTTAAGTTCATAGCAATATCATAAGATGCATAATGACATGTTATTTTGTTTGCTTTCGTTGTGATTCATCGACCATGTGTTGTCCCGGGAATTTCACAGAAAAGGTATCCATAGCTGGCCAGTAACATATAGATCGGAATAATTCGTCAATCATTTCATATACATATAGTGATCCAAAGATCAACATGTAGCTTATAAAGCTCTGATGATCATTCCTGTGACATAATACGACTCGTAGGTCCATCTGTTAAATCATATAGAAACCATAAATTTCTTTTGTGAAATGTGCAAACACTGGTTACGATGATCACAATGGCCTTATTTAAATCCTTTGGAAATGCATTTACATAGCATATATCTCACATAAACATATTTCATATAATCCAAAGAGCGAGCTTCAGTACCGGTCTAAACAGTATATATATCCATAATCAATTCATAATAACTGGTTGGATTTCAGTATCGACTCAGAAATCAAAAACATCATATATCAATAATTTAACAATTCCAATTGACCAGGCTTCAGTATCGGTCCAAAAATTTCAAATATCATATAATATCAAATTACATATAAATCAAGTGACCGGGCTTCAGTACCGGTCCAAACAGTTCAATAATAGCATAACCGGCAATATCACAATATCACAATCAAATATGTAAGTAAGTAGATTTACACTTACCTTACTGCTGTGAGCTTTGTTGGGTCTCAGGTAGTTTACCCCGCCCCACTCTAGAACTCGATGCTCATATAATGCATAACATAGCAAAAATATTCAATTTATCAAACAAATAATCCATATGTGCAATGATGCATGATTAAATATTTAATTCTCTGAAATAATTAAGTTCCAAAATCAAACTATATTATTTTCCTTGAATTTTAACTCAATTCATATAAATTTCTATTTTAAAACCATTTAATAATACTTTAAAAATAATTACCAAACTCAGTTTATCAAATTTTAATTATAATTATCAAAGTCAATTTAATTATTAAGCAGACCAAAGAATAAAATTAAATTCCATTTGAATCAAAAGCATTCAATAAAATATTTTATTCTAAGGTTTTCAAGCCAAAAACGAAGTTAAAATTAAATTCTAAGGTCAAAAATGGATTCAGGACACCCAAATTAGGTAAGAGGGGTCAAAACATAAATTTTAAAAATTTTTGGGACAAAAACATAAATAAAAGAAATAAAAGGATCAAAAAGTAATGAAAAATAATTGCAAAACTACCCAGAAGGACTAAAAAGTAACCCGGCAAAAATTTTAGGGGTTAAAATGCAAATTTTACCAAATTCAGGCACTAAAGAGAAATTTTCTCCAAAATGCAGCTAGCTGGTCATTTTGGAGGCTTTCTTCTTCCTCGGGCAAAAGCCTTCCCTCGCGGCCTGTAACTTCCTCTCTTATATTCTTACGTCATAAAACATACAATTTTTTTAATAACATTCTTAACATATTACATAAGAACACTTATGCTATAAGACTCCACCTCAATCCAGCAAATGAGCAACACGGACACATAGGCATTCTAACATATTAAAACTCTACATGCAATGCAATGATGACTACCATGCATATGATGTGCCATACAGTTTTTACTATATTTTTAATTCGTTGGCCTTATTAATAAATTACAAGCCATATAACAAAAATCTACATGATAGGATGATTCAAGTGATGAAATGCGAGAGAAAGAGATCCTAAGCTTCAGCTGACTGATCGGGTGGAATGATGATGGAACTAACGCTGTCAGTTGCCCCAAAGAAAACCTGAAATCATGTAAAAGCAATTTAATAAGTTGCGTACTCAGTAAGTGTAAGCTATACAATATGAACAAATCAATAATTCTTAATTTCAACATTTTAAACAGAACTTGTCGTAGGCAAGCTTATTTCATAGGTTTCCTCTTTAACTTGCAAGTCGTAGCTGACTTAACCAATAATTCCATATAATTACATTATAACCAAATTATATAACAAAAGTATAATTTTCTCTAACATAGGATTCCATTTATCCATTAAGTTACAGATACTATAATCAGTATTACGTTACATTTTCATACATCAATCAAAACATAACCATATACAAGTGTAAACCATAGCATATAAACCAAACATGTAATTCGGTTTATCATAACTTAACAAAATAGCATGATTCTAGATCATATTCATCATATATAACCATATTCATATCTTAAGATGCATAATGACATGTCTTTCCTTTTTCTTTAGTTGTGATTTATTGATCAAGTGTTGCCCCGAGAATTTCACAGCATATAAGTAACCATAGCTGGCCAGTGAACATATAAGACCCGAAAAACCGTCGGTCATAGGAATCTGAAGATCAACCTTTCCCTGTAAGATCTGAAGATCACTCTATAACATATAGGACCCATAGGTCTTTCTATATCACATAGGACTCGTAGGTCTTTCCGTCAAAGCATATAAAAACCGTAGGTTTCTTTCGTAAAATTTGCAAACACTGGCTATGATAATCACAACAGCTATATTTAAGTCCTATGGAAATGCATTTATATAGCATACATTTCATATCATCATATTTCATATAATCATGTGACCGGGCTTCAGTACCAGTTTAAACAACATATATATCCAATATCAGATCATATAATTCAATTGGTCGGATTTCAGTACCGACTCAGGAACCACAAACATCACAATTAATATATCAAATAATTCCAATTGACCGGGCTTCAGTACCGGTCCAAACAAATCAGTATAATCATTTAAACACATTTACATATATCACATATGATCGGGCTTCAATACCGATCCAAAACAGTTTAATATAACATATTTGGCAAACTCACAAAGTCAAAATCAAACATATAAATAAGTGGGTTTACCTCACTGCTGTGAGCTCGACTGGGTCTCGGGTTGTTTACCTTGTGCCGCTCGAAAACTCGACGCTCCAATAATACATAATATAGTAATAATGTTCAATTAATCAAATCAGAAATCCATATGTGCTATGATGCATTATTAAATATTTAATTCTCTGAAATAATTGAGTTTCAAAATTAATTCAAATTATTTTCTATGAATTTTAACTCAATCCGTAAAAATTCCCACTTTAAAATCATTTAATAACATATTAAAATTAACAAACTCTATTTATCATTTAATAATTATAATTATCAAAACAAAAAATAATCTTTAATTAAACCAAATAATAAATCAAATTAAAATCATAATTAAAAAATCTTTAACAAAATATTTAATCTTTAATTTTCAGGCTTAAAACGATCTCAAAATAAATTTCTGATGTCAAAAACGGATTCAAGACGTACAAATTAGGTTGGAAGGGTCAAAATATAATTTATAAAAGTTTTTAGGTCAAAAATATAAATAAACAGAAGTTTTAGGGGCTGAACTGCAATTTTTACCAAATACAAGTGTTGGGCGCATAAAACGCCTCAAAACGCGGAAGGTTACGTCGTTTTAAATGTTGCCTTACGTTCAAAACGCGGCCTTGGTCTGCCATTTCATCCGCGGCTCCTCGGGTCAAAACGCAGCTTCTTCATGCGTTTTGATCTTCTTATTCCTCCCTCCTTCTATTTTCACCCGAAACCTGTGACTTCCATCCAACTTTCAAACGTCCGGTCTTCCTCCTCTGGTAGTTTTCTAGCAAGCTACGACCACCATTATCTTTCTCTACACCCCCTCTATCGAACCATCAGACCCAAATTCTCCATGGACGCTCAGTTTAAAGATATAAGCTCACAAAGTAGCTCTCTCAACACTGGTTCAAACCTAGAAATTTTCTCTCTCTACAATTTTCTTCTTCCCCTTCATTTCCCAGCTGTTGATGTTCGTTTTGGATTTTTACCAAAAAGATGGTGATAAAACATTTTTGGAATCGCGTGCCGAACTAGTCGGTCTTAAAAATAATTTTAGAGTCGCCACCCGCTTTCGGGACACCAATTTTAATTTTAAGAAAAGAATGACTCTGTTTTTAATTATGAAAAGGCACTAGTCAAAAATAGAGATTTTGGGTAAGGGAGTAAGGTACGACGGTTTAAGTTTTACTTAAAACGCCGCCCGGCAAAAACCGGCCTCTTGGTTTGTTTAATTTCCAAAATTTAAGTTTTAAATAAAATGCCGTTGCGTGATTAAAACTAGCGATGTTCCTAATTGGCGATGTACGGTCATTTGTGAAAATAAATTCAAATATGAAAATAATAAACTGCGGAAATTAAAAGTGCGGAAAATAAAACCTAAAACTAATTACAAACCGAATACCTATTAATTACATTCTACCATTAAATTCCCAAATTTAAACCCAAAATCCAAAAATTACATAATAAGGATTAAATAGAAAAATTACGAATAAGTCCTCCAAAAATAGAAAAATTACAATTCAGATCATTCAAATCACTAAACGTGCCAAATCAACCAAACAAACATTCAAGCGTGCAAAATAACATCAAAAGGGCAAAAATTGGAAAATTACGATTTAGCCCCCGAATTTTACAAAATTACATAAATGCCCCAATTCCAACCAACCATTTCAATGCATGCCAATTAAGCCAAACAGGTCATAAATCAACTAATTCCAGCAAAACAAAACAAATCATGGCAAATTCCTAATTTAGTACTTGAATTTTAGGATAA